>SKCR01004975.1:0-88884 GCA_019454045.1 Zanthoxylum bungeanum | reverse complement strand
AGTCTCCCAAGACACCTCAATGAGTTGAGGAAATGAAACATATCCCATATTCCTCAACAGTTGGTAGTCTCATCTATGCTATGTTATGCACGAGACCAGACATCTGTTTTGTAGTAGGAGTAGTCATTAGTTTTCAGTCTAACCTAGGATTTGATCATTGAGTGGCTGTGAAACACATTCTCAAGTATCTTAAGACAACGATAAATTATATGCTTGTATATTATGACGACAATATGGTCCTTATGGAATATACAGACTCTTATTTTCTGACAGATGTTGATTATAGGAAATCAATATCTGGATCAGTGTTCACCTTTGGTGGGGGGCCATTGTGTGGAGAAGCATAAATCAATCTTGTATTGCTGACTTCACCATGGAGTATGAGTATGTAGCAGCTTGCGAAGCAATCTGGCTTCGGAAATTCTTAGGAGATCTGGAAGTTGTTCCAGATATGGATTAACCACTCACACTTTATTGCGATAATAGTGGTGCAGTGGCGAATTTCAAAAAACCAAGAAGTCACGAAAAGGGAAAACATATAGAGAGAAAATATCATCTCATCAAGGAGATAATGCAGTGAGGAGACGTTTATGTCATGAAGATTGCATCCGCATAGAACCTTGCTGATCCGTTTACAAAGATCTTGCCGGCTAAAGTGTTTGAAGGTCTCTTAGAGGGTATATGATTACGTGACATGTCCCATTTGCTCTAATACAAGTGGGATATTGTTGGGATATATGCCATAGAGTTTCATGTAATGTAAACATAATTAATTATAATGAAATAATGGATGCATTGTTCGTTTATCAAATTGTTTTGATTTAAATCGCATATTATAAATTATCATGTTTACCCTTAATTACTTATGTGCCTTCAGACTTAGTGTATGAGAGTCATACACAAGAGGATTTAAGTCTGTAGTTAGTAATCTAAAATAGTACATAGAGAGCAAACAAAATAGGTACTTTGTTTGTGGTTTATCTATAGCTGCGATCCATTCTATAAATGTATGGCGACCTTGATCCGAAATCGTCCATGTGGTGACATGAGAATAAAGGCACCTTATATGATGTGATCATATAGGACTGGACCCAAATAGAAATGAATTTATTATAATATCCATTAAATAAAGAAATTCATTTCAATCTTCTATATGGTCATATATGGATTGATCTGAATCCTGAGTGTACTACGAACTCATGCAAGGTAGGTTATGTCCTTTGATTTACAAAGGTGAGGTTGGTGTATCAATCCCGACCAATAGTTATGTACTTTGGGGACATGGTTTGGTGTGTACCTGGTGACGTTTTACATAGATATGGAGTACACTCCTTCTTGCGCGAAGCATATGAGTATCTTCCTTAAGAGTTGATTTAGCACTTGAACGATTAAAGTGCTCAAGTCTTTCTATTACGAATAGAAAGATTAATATTCATAATGGTTATGAATAAATCGCTCATTAGAGAATCAATGGTACTTAGGGTAAAAAAAATTAGAGGGGTATAGCGGATATTATGACCCGGCTCTAATTATGAGATACTCGTAAAGGGCCAATTCGTATGTAATGACTATATCGATGGACGCCGATGTAGTTCGACTTATATTATTTATCTACGACAACAAGAATGCAACTTTGGGTTTTTAGTGGAACAACCTAAAGTTAATAATTCAGAATAAATAATTAAAAGGTTTAATTAATATTTTGGGATTATTGGAG
This sequence comes from Zanthoxylum bungeanum, assembly GCA_019454045.1. Taxonomy (NCBI): domain Eukaryota; kingdom Viridiplantae; phylum Streptophyta; class Magnoliopsida; order Sapindales; family Rutaceae; genus Zanthoxylum; species Zanthoxylum bungeanum. Next base: position 87,167 of record SKCR01004975.1, on the reverse strand, counting down.
CTCGGAACTGTATGTCCATTTTATCTCCATGCTAGCTCGACAAACTGTAGCAAATTAAATAATGTATTTTGTCATACATGAGACTTTATATTAAATTTAATATAAGATTGTCATTAAATAAATGATTATGAGATAATTATTTAATTTATTAAAAAATTATAATTATTAAATTATATTTTATAATTTAATATATTATTATGGAAATGAATAAATTTTAAATTTGATTTTAAAACTTTTCATTACCAAAATTAGTAGTTACATATTTTTAAATAGTAACATATTAATGTCTTCATTCTGACATAAAATAAAATAATTTTTGATACAAAAATAACCATGTAGCCGAAACTTAGAGGGGGAATGTAAAGATTTGGTTTGTTTTTTACAAAAAATAAAACCCTAGATATAAATAGGAAAATAGTTTTCTTTTTTACCCTAATCTCGCTTTATGAAACCCTAGCCACCCTTGTTTTATTTTCCCTAAAAAAAAAGAGTGGAAAGAAAAAGAAAGAACAAGAAAAAGAAAAAGAAAAAAATATTTTGTGTGACAACTTTTCTCTAAAGAGTTTAGAGATCAAGATTGTGAGTGAAACTCACACTTGTTTTTTGTTAGTAGCGAGTCATAGCACGTAAGACTCATTGAAAATCAAACCGAAACTTCGTCTCTCTTTCTTTCTATACACACGGTAGTGAGCAGAAAAATCTGCCACTGCCGCCACCTGCTATTTCTTTAGATGCTCGGTTTGTGTTGTGTTTTTGCCCAAAAAAATTTAGGAACATATAAGAGTGTTTTTGTGGTTGTTGTGGGGCTGTTTTGGTGAAAAGAATTGGACTTGTATTGCTACCCTCATTCACACAAAACATAGGTTGTTTTTGTGTGTGATGTGCGCTTGTAACGGGTGCAAAACAATCCAAGTTTTGTGATGTTGTTCGGAAGCTGGAAAAATAGTCAAAAACAGAAGCAAAACAAGTACTAAAGGGCTGCACAGTTTCGACTAAGAAGGGGAATGGTAGAAATTTTTTCAAATATTGATCTCGGTGCCTAACACGCTTCCGCAGCGCGGGAAATCGTTTCCTACACCAAGCAGATTTTCTCTACCTCTTGATAGTGTGTCTTGTAATGTAACATTTTGCTGAGGTAATAGACTGCGTTTTTGGTGCGGGGATCTCCGTTATCGCCTTGATTTTCGCTGGATCAACTTCTATTCCTTGGGCGCCTACTGTAGGTCCCAACAAATTTTTGAATGTGACCCCGAATACACTTCTTGGGGTTGAGCTTGAGATTGTATCTATCCACTCTTTGAAGGAATTTCTCCAATGCAGCAAAGTGTCCCTCTATGGTTTATGACCTCTATGGTTTATGACTTAACCATCATGTCGTCAACGCATTCCTTGACCTCCTTATGCATTGAGTCATGAAACAAGACGATGGGTAGATGGCCCCTGTATTTTTTAGTCCAAATGACATTACTTAATAGAAATAAATTCTCCATTCTATAATAAAGGTCTTTTTGTGCTTTTCTTCCACTGCCATTAATATCTGATTGTACCAAAAAAAAACCCATCTACAAAGGAATACATGGCCGACAAGGCTGCGATATCTACCAAAACATCTATGTGTGGTTAGGGATGGCAATGTGTAGGGTTTGGTGCGTGTTTGCCATTACCAAACCCGCACCATACCCGCTGCGGGTTTTAATTTTTATTACCAAACCCACACCAGCATATAAAAATAAATTACCAAACCCGCATTGATATCCAGCGGATTTTTTACGGGTTTTTAAAATATTGAATTCCCTTACTCTCTTAATAATATAATCTTTTTAATTAAACATTGATACTTTTTCATAACATACAAAAAAATATATTTGACAGTTTGTAAATTATGACACATAAATAAAAGTTTAAAATATTTATAACATAATATCAAATTCATATTATCACAATTACATCCCTGAATCACTAGCTGAATATCCTTCATTATTTAAAATTCATATCATCAAAATTATTGAACCATGATCAAAAGCAATTCAAAAATATTAAGAGAGAGCAATTCAAAAATTATAAGTTAGTTAGTCATTTTATATAAGAGATTTTTTGCCCTAAAAAAAAAAGAAATAAACTTGTGGGTAGCGGATACCCGCAATGAGCATCCGTTGGTTTTGCTTAATTACCAAATCCGGACCAAACCCGCAGCGGATTTTATTTTAAATTACTAAACCCGCACCAAACCCGTTTAAATATTTACCAAATTCTATCCATTGCGGGTGGGTTTTTACGGGTTTGCAGGTTTGTGGGCAAAATTGTCATTCCTATGTTTGGTAAATGGAAATTATCTTTTGGGCAAACCTTATTGAGGTCTCTATAGTCTACACAAATATGCCCCACGTAGTCGCTGCAGTTATGCTGGTGACAAATACTCGGAAGTTCACCAGAACAAAAAGAAATATCGAATCACTTCATCTTCAGTGTACATAAAGCTAAAAAATTAATGAAAACGAGTACTGACAGTTACAAAGCACATGCATGACTTGGATTTTCTCAAGGACATTAGTTGGCAGATGCACAAGCAGCATGCAAGTGTTTTAAACATCTTTCTAATCATTTATACAAAAGCACAAAATCTCTTCTTTTCCTTGACATCCCTCCCTTTGTTTATTTTCACAAAGATTGGGACAATAAAAAGAGAGAGAGAGAGAGAGAGACATTTTCTACAGAATTCTACTCCTACCTTACCTCTATGGCAGTATGCATAAAAAGGGAGTCTTGCAAAATCTCATCTTGGAGATAATTTTTCACTTAAGACATCAATGACCTCATCTAGATCTTTGTCAAACTGGAATACATCTTGCCCTTGATGCCTCCAACGGACCAATCTATTAGAGAGATCCATTAGCATCTCAACTCCAGCTTCATCAATACAGACCTGGATTAGCCTCTTAATGCACTTAATCAAGTACTTCCCTGTCTTTAATTTCAGCTGACAAATAAAATCTGATGCTCTCTCTTCAGTCTCACCCAATGAATCCAACATACTCTCAAAAATATCAGTTAACCCGAAGACAAGACAGGCACCAGCTACAGCCTCCCTTTTGCTAAATTCCAAAGGCCGGATAATCAAGTCTTCCTTTGACAGAAACATTGAGTTTCCATGCTTTAATACAGCACTGTCGGTTTCCCTGAACTGACTTATTCTACCTATTGCGGAATAATGCAGCAGCAATTCACATCCCTCTTCTTTTATGCAATTGGAATATCCAAGTAGAATCCCCAATGGGATTCGCCTAAAAAGAATACTTCGCTGCAGGTAAAAATCATGAGATCTTTCTTCACAAGTTGCACAATTTTTGAGAGTTTTTGCACTATATTGCATGTACATGCTTTGGACTTCGTCAAGCCAAAGTCTAATCATTTGACTATCATACTCTTTTTCAAGAGTGTAATCCTCCTTGTCGTGAAACTTAGGTTCCTTAGGTTTCTTTTGGTACAACGATTCTTCTTTGTGGTTTTTACCTGAGCCAATTAGTTTTAGGTTCCAAGCTTCTGCTATGTTATTCAAACACTCAGCCAGAAACTCCTGCTCAGATTTATTATTGGGGCTCAGAATCCATGCAATATATCTTGCTGCTGCTCCAGATATTGACTCCACGTCTTGCATTTGTCCAATTTTTGTGCGTTGTGAAATTTTTTTTTCTTCAAAACCTTTTTCAGAGGAGAAAAGTAACATAGAAGCAAAATAGAACCAACCAGGGAAGCTGATTGCCAGAGCCCTGCAATCCAACAATGATGAAAAATTCAAGTGTAATTAGATCATGATAGAATAGCTGCTATATTTTGCCTGTGAAATCATAAGTATGAATTTTACCAGATAGATCTGTGATCTACAGTCACAACCTTTGTCTCGGACGGACTAAGAGTTGGAACAAATTGTTTTGTATCATTGATAACTGGTTTACTGGCGGCATGAACTAAATGTAGAAAAGCTTCAGTCGTAAGTGGTCCAGCAAAAGTTCTTAATAAGTGATTATTGTTGGGAAAATATGCACCAGAAAAAGGCAGCTGAGATCCTAACTCCATTGATATGCCCCACAATGTTGGAGTAACGTTTATGTCGAGTATCACTGAGACTAATCCAATCAAAAGCTCCAATATGGAAGCCAGACCCCTGTTGTACAACTAAATCAATACAATGATTGGGTTATGCTCATTGATATGAAAAGAAGAGATCAAGCTAACAATCAAGTAGCAAAGCTTCAAGAAAAAAAAAGAGAGATTTCAACTTTATTAAGTCATGTAAAGTCATTATCTTCCGCATTTCTTAATAGATACCCATTATAAAGCTTCAAGTCAGAAATGTATCAAGATAATAATAAGCGAAAGTGAAGTATGAAATAGGAACTAACGTGAGCAAAAACCAGTCATGTAACAGACTTCTGGTCTCAATAAACATATGGGGAGAAAGTGCCAAGCATATAACAATCGCACGCCAATCCACACTCTCACGAAATTCCTTGCTTAAACACATGAAAGGTCTTTTCATGAAGTCTTGCAAAATTTTTGAAACATCATGCTTTAGAGTAAGTGGATCAAGATACCAGAAAAGCAGCCTGCAGAAAGGATTAAAACAGATAAGTATGAAAAAGAATAAAGAAACCAACAACATGGAAGATAATAAGAAAACATGGAAATCAACTTTATAAGAACAACATATATTTAAGCAATATAGATAAATGAGAGATGTTTTATTGAGAGGGGAAAAAACTCAAAAACAAAAAATAAACAAATAAAATCTAAAGAGATACATTCGATTACACAGTGATAACAGATAAAAGGTACAAAGTCCGTTTAAACAGTCAAAGCAAGCTCCAGTTATTCTCCTTTCCCTTTTGGATTACTACTCTTGACAACAGTTAAATAACAATACAATTAACAAGGCCATTCCTCCACAAAGATTCGTAAAAAAGAATTGAAGTAATAGCAAACTTAATCACACCAGACCTCAACGGTATTTCCTTCTTGTCATGGGATAAATCTCTGGGTAAATAACAGAGCAGTTCCGAAAGAGCACTGCTTCTATCAACCAATCTTTTCTCGAGATAAAGCGTACTAGAGAATGAAAGCTGGTAGCAAGATGCTGAAACTGCTACTCTTACCACAGCACCTAATAGCAACTGCGAAAGCATCCCTGCAATTAAAGAAAATTTAATTCATATATCCAATGAAAATAACAAAAATGTTAATGTCTCGTATATCAACTCCAGATAATAAATGACAGAAAATAAATTACTTCTCACCCTAATTGAAACAATAAACACACAACAATCTCAAATTTAAAGAAGTGGCAGTAAAAAAAGTTCCTTTATCACAAAATTTGATCATAATTCATTAAATTCCACCCACAATTTCCCCTCAATTTCTCAAGGATATCAACACACAAATGAAGCAGTTGCTCGCAATTATGGAGAGGGATCGAGCTGCCTATCCGTAAAACTTGTTCATTTCCAAAACGAAGCACTTGAGAACTAATCGAAGACGACAAAACACTTGCAATCGTCTTCACTGAGTAATCAACAACCGAATCAAATACCTAAAAAGAAAAATTATAGAAAATGTACACAATCAGCCCATCAGGGAAAAAAAAAAAACCTCTAATTTTAGAATCATTGATTGATTACCTTGGAGGCTTCGAAGCACATGAGAGAAATTGCGGTTTCCAAAACGGTAAACCTAGAATCTTCATTGAGGTTTAAAGATTTATTTAGTTTTGAAATTGAGAGATTGATAGATTCTTTATCTTCGTCGTCGTCGTAATCTTCAATGCGTATTAGGGTTTGTGCGAGTCTGGAGAAGAGATCGGTTACTTCTGTTGAAGTGGTCATGATTGTCGATCAGATTCGCAAGGCGATGATTATATTTATAAATTACTTGGGCTCTGGGTTTTCCCGCCGAAATTTAATTGTTTACTCATTGTTATTTGAATTTGGGCTTTCTCAATGTGGGCTTCTTTGATTCGAAAAAGAAGTGACGCTATTTGAACCCCTGTTTTTATCTCTTCAACCCCTACTACTATTTTCATTTCAATTCTAACCATATTGTTAGCTAAAAATACTAAAAAGGACATATAAATATTTTAACTAAAATTACTAAAAAGGACATATAAAATTTTTTAAAATTTCATGTATTATTTTATTAGTGAAAACAGGAAAAAAAATCTTTAAAATTTAATTTTATTGTGGGCAATAAAAGCATCTTTCCAACATTATCAAATATATTGTTACAATTTATATCTTATTGTTATAATTTATGAGGAGAATGAAAAAGATTAAAAAAAAAATTCTTTTTTTTTAAGAGTAGATTACGAGGATCAATTCATCATAAAAAAAAACTCTTTCAAATTTAATTTTTCAAAAACATGTTGATCTTTCCAGAACTATTGTAGTTGAAGGAAATACATATTAAAATTTAGTTCCAAAAAATTAAACAGAATATAATTAGCACTCTTGAGTTTCACAATATTTAAATACGGCTTTTATTACGTTATCCACCTTCCATAGAGAGAAACTTAAAATATGTGTGAAATGCGGGGAGAGATTTGAGTTGATATTTCATCTCAATGTAACTGATTATTTTTTACATTACATGATAAATGACTTGTAAATTATTTATATTATGATTCGTGTACTAATAATTCAAAAATGATACACTCACTTAAATTCTCACAAACAAATTTACAAACCCTCTCACTGTAGTTACAATGATTCACTGTAGATCACTGTAGCTACAGTGAAGGGTTTGTAAATTTGTTTGTGAGAATTTTAGTGAGTGTATCACCACTCCTAATAATTTGAAGTCAAATTTCCTACATTATTAATTTCCAACATTTAATAAACTTAAGTTATTAATGTTTAACTTGTAATTTCAACAAGAATGTCAGGTGTCGAACTTTTAAAGGAGGATGGGTCCTACGCAAGGTCTTTCAAAATACCAAGAAATTGGAGATGGGAAGCTCAGACTCACATGTGAAAGCCCATATGTCATCACAAAGGTCGTTGGGCAAAGAGCGTACAAATTGAGGACAACGTCTGGAAGGCCATCCAAAACAGCTGCAACGCTGTGCATCTTAAACGATTCTACAAGTAGACCTAACAGACTAAGAGTCATAGACTAGCCACTCGACATGTGACTACTCTCTAACTAGGGGAATATGAGACTACTATATTTAGAACTTAGAATTTCCTCTTAAACTTTCCTGAATTTTCCATTGTTGACCAGACTCAAGACTTGGGGACAAATTCCCTTAATAAATTAAGGTTATTCGAATTTATCAATCTCATACGACGTTTATTCTTAAGAATCACTTGTGATCCGGCCTTGAAACAACTAGCTTTCATGTTAAGACAACTTTCATCTTAACCCGAGTCTTGAGTCGGCGATGCTGCCAAGGCATCATGACTTGGTTTCCATTAAGAGCCTGCGCCTCGAGCTGGCATTAATTGAAGGCGACTAACTTGCTTCCTACTCGAGCCTACATCTCAGGCCTAAGTCTCATAGCGACTTCAAAATCAAGTAACTTATACCTGACTGACCAAATAACTAGATTATCATAAAGATACGCATAAACAAAGAACATATACAATGGAAAATTGAGTTCATATCATATTTTCATTCAGTGTGTTGCGAGATAGGATTTCAAACTACAAAATCAGTTAGGACAATTTAAATATAAAGCAACTAGATGAAAATGAGGAAAGTCAATCTTCAAGGCCTTCAGAAAATGAGACTTTAGTAGGGGAGACAACAAGGGCATCTTGAGTGTCAACAGCTGGGTCAGCCTTTATCTCAACAGTCTTTTCTTCCCTCAAACCAGACCCTTCACCAGTCTCCATTATCTTCGCTTCAGCGCTTTGAGGAGCCTCCTCCGTCCCAACCAACTCCTCTCTAGCTACGATTTTCTCCCTTATAGCTTCGTCGTTCCCTTCATTCGACTGAGCGACTTCTTCATCCTCTTTTGTTTCTTCATCCAACGAAGGAAGCTCGGCCTCAAATCATGCATGCTTATTGATTCATTTCTTAGGAGTCCAGGTTTTGTACTCCCCCGTTAGGAATTTCTTCATAAGTTGGCTCATCTCGGCCAACATGGCCTCCTAGGCGACTCCCTCCAGTCGTTCCACCGGCTCATCCTTCTTATTCCTCAAGAACTCCACGATTTCCTGAAAGGCCTCCTTTTCGACCTTAGACACTTCCCGCTCCAACTTCAATGTTGCCCGAGATGACTCAACCCCATTCTCGGCCTTCTTCATATTTTTTTCCTGAGGCCTAAAGTGCTGCTTTTAACACTGCATTCTCATTCTCATTCTTCACAGCCGTATTAGATTTCTCTAAACCCCTGACTCGCCTCTAGCTCGATTCAATGTACTCTTGGACGAATAGATGACACTCGAGAGCCTGAAAAATAACCTAGTTAGCACCCACTCGACAAACCAGCAATGGAGACAATAATTCTAAGAGTCCTTACCTAGTAATTCAGGGCCACGACTATCTTGATCGACTATAAGGGGCCCAGCTCAGCCAGTCGATGCTCATCTTCTGCAAGTAAAAACCACTTAAAAAACTTTGAGAGGCTGGAGGGGTTGGAAATGGAAATCGATCTGTGAGGAATTCTGACGATGACATTTTTCGAGTCTTCTTCTGGTTCGACCATAGCTTTTCGTTTCTTCGATGCGACTGTCATCTCAGTCGATTTTCTTGGCACAACATGGGGATTCCCAGCCGACGCCACACCTTTTGGTGTGGGAAATTCGATTTCCAAGGCTTCAGACTATTTCTCTTTAGCCTTCATGCTCTTCCTTTTAGCCTTCATCTCTTCGAAACAACAGAAGTTTGAAGTGACCTGACATGATCTCTGATGCGCATAAAATTTATTCATGTGTTAATGGCATTAAAAATATGAGCATCCTGAAGAGTAGTCGACAAGACCAAATACCCACTACCACAACTAATATGAGCTTTGTTAGGAATATGCCCTATACCCAACTTGTGGATGGGTTATATGTACATGTATTTGTAATATTTTCATTAATTAATAAAATGGCAATCTTTATTATACGTGTCTTACATAACTATATGAATCATCAAACACTGTAATAAAGCCCTTGGAGTAATAAGATGATGGCTTCCACGCCTTATGAGAATTATTACTCTTAAACGTTCATAGTCATAGTTTTGTGAATAATCTGGGCGTTCACAAAGCGGAGAGACTAACATGATGATATGATCTGCCCTTAAGTGGGGTAGCGATCTCATAGGCTACTAGCAGAGATCCGTCCGCTTAGTGTATCACATAGATGCATGAGTTGCTCGTGTCCATCGAACTGACCGCCAAAATTTTTCATATGGAGTGTTTATCCTATGTGTCTGTGAGAACTTTCATGTATCTATTGTATGACTAGTCCTTAGACTTGAGGTCTTTACAATCTTATGTGTGGATTAAATAACTTTGACATTCTCATTCCCCGGTTCAAAAGATCTGTTCATAAGGGTATGATTGGGTCATTTGTTGAAACACATGAAATTTGTAAAGATACAACAGAGAATCACCACTCTCTCGGATAATATTTTCTTATAATAGTAGTATTCCAGTTCGCGGGTTGATATGTGTGATCAGTACTTGAGACTGTGGCCGCAGCGGAAGAATCATGTGAGATTCTTGAGTTAGCACGATTCATGACACTATCAACATCATACCTTTGACTATATGGGTAGACACTTTCCATACCCTAGGTCAAACGGTGGGGATACAGTGAGGCGAGAGACCGTATCATATGTAAATCGCATACGGAATGGGTATATATATATTTCCTTCTCATTTGGGGGCCTATGCATGTTGCTAGATGTCAACCTTGGTCATTGAAATCGAACGACCATCTGATCAGAGGATAATTTATGTTCGATTAAATTATCACGATTCATTTTATGTCCAACTTGAGGGGAACCCAAAAGGTCACACACAACAAAATCGAAATCAATGGTTAACAGTGCACGATACAAATTTAACAGCATATATGATCCATGTAGGAATTGTTCATAAATGGTTCAATGTGTTTAATTATTGAACAGATCATTTATGAGGTTCCATAGTGGCTTAGGGATTGGTGAATGACGATAGAGGCACTTTGGGAATTGGAATGAATAAATAAATAAATAAATAAACATGAATAGTAATTTTTTTTTATTATTTGTTTTGAATTCCAATTCGGCCCAAAATTTTATTAGGGTTTTATAATCTCATTAAACCACTAAATTAAGATCCAATGGCTAAGATTAAATTAACTTTTATCCCACATCGGATTTTTAATTAATTTTGTTATCTTTGGAGCACCTATATAAACCTAATGAATTCTTTGCAAATTTTGGCACCAAACCTTTCATATCATGGGTTTATATAAGTGAACAACTCTAAAGTTTAAGAGTAAGCCACTGATTTTGAGGATCCTTTAGTCTAATTGACTAGAGGAACCTCGAGTTAAAAGTTTTGAGGTATTTGCCTAGGCTAGCACCAATGGCAAAATACCCGTGCACTCAAGGCGTAGTCTTGCCGTTGAGTTTTGGCTTTGGTGTGTGCATCTTTGGAGGCCACACACTTGGGTGGCTCTTTGGAACGTGGAAGAGCTTGCTGAGTTCGAGAAAAGCTTGTAGATTGGAGGGAGGACTGGAGGAGTCTTCGGTTCAAGTAAGTCTTTTTCTTTCTTTATTTTAATTAGAGTTCTTATGATAGTTAGCATGTTTAGGTTTATGTTCTTTGCATATTTTATGAGTTTTTATGCTTAGAATATATAGTAACATGCCTAGGCTTGTAGAATAATAAAAACAAATGGGTCTTGGGCAAAAGGGATAGCGGCATCATAATTTAATTTATTTAATTTTCCGCTACGCACTCGCGGCCGCTTCCCTACAGTAGTATCAGCGCGCCGTTTTTGTTTTGATTAGTTCTCTTTCATTTGAACTCGAAATTTGGTGTGTAAGAGCTCGTTGGAAAGCTAACACCCTGAACTTAATTTTAGGCACAAGTTTTGTATGATTTGGTTAAGATTGAATTATGAAATTGCATTTAAAGTTCACGCATTTATAAAAGATGTGAATAGTAAATTTATTTGAATAAAATAAAATGCAATATCATAATTAAATATTAATCAAAGTTATTTAATGCCTAAAATAATTCCAACATATTAAAAATCATATGCTTGATGATTCTATGTATGATTAGAATTGATATGATTATTTTAGGGTGCAAACATCTAGAGACTTTCTAAGGAAATAAAGAGTGTATTGCTTATCCCTTAGCTAAGTAATTATTCCGTGATGAACTTAGAGATTTATTACCTTTAAGGCTAATAAATATAAATCACTTGTTTATAATAAAAGACATTATAAAAGATGCAAGTGGGGTGTGAAGACATCTAGAGTTAATATAACTTTCCAAACTAAAGTTAATTTAACCAAAGGTATTACTAGAGTTAGATAATGATTTGGTGTATTCCTTCACTCACTACCTTTTTATAGCCAAAAGGAAAAGCTGTGAAGACATCTAGATAATCATTTACTCAAAGCTTACCTTAAAGCATATTTAAAGTGTTGGACTAATTTGGAGGATCTATTGTTTATTCCTGTCACCAAGGCAATAAGAGCCTAAGAGGTAAGGGTATTTAAGAGAGTTCGCTCCACCTTCCCTCTGGGGAATTTTCAATGGAGGAATCCATTTGAAAGTTATTCACTTAAACTTGCTAAAATCCTCAATAATAATTTAAGTCTAAAATTTGCCTCCCATTGTAAAGTATAGACCCAAATGGCTTAAACCGTATTGGCAGAACTAGGCTTTACCAAACTGACCAATACCAATTTGTCCCTAAATCATACTATTGACAATGATTTGACTTTTCTGAGTCATAAGACGCAGCGACCCTTAGGCGTGGTCTTATAACTTAGTGGCAAAGATTGGGTGTCCACAAGGACTAGCATAAGCTATGACATGTTTGATTTCCCAACCCAATGATCAAGGAATTGTGATTTATATCATAAATTGGTTGGGAACCTACTTAATTATCGTATTTTATAACGACCGGCCCTAGTCGGAGTTATGAAATGATGATAATGGGATCATTGCTAATAAGAAATCCATCATATTAGGGTTGATACGATTTACTTAAAATTTTAAAACAATTGAGTGAGAGCAACTTAATAATATTAAAAGCTCATGTTATTATGAAACATTAATGAAAACATATTCCTAATTTTAACATTGTCTCTTAACAGGTGGGTTAAAATATTTCACAAACATTCAAATGACAAACAGAGTATCACTTCGTTCTATCATTGATGAGCATAAGCTCAAATGGGACAACTACAATGACTTGTTTAGAAACCTTAAAATTGTCTTACGACAAGAAAAGATTTTATATGTTCTTGAAAGACCATTTCCCACTGAACCCGCAGAAGATGCTGACCAAAATACATTTGATGCTTGGAAGAAACACGTCGATGATGATGAGCAAGCAGTTTGCATAATGCTTGGCTCTATGTCGGACAAACTTCAGAAAGCTCACGAAGATATAGAGGCTCAAACCATCATCTTTCACTTGAAGGAGTTGTATGCAACTTCCGTTCATACCGTGAGATTCCAAGTGTCATGTGCCTTATTCCAAACAAGGTATAAGGAAGGATCTGTTAGTGGATATGTGCTTAAGATGATTGGCCACATTGAAAAATTGGCCAACCTCATGTTCATCATGGATTATGAGATAGGTCACGATCTAATTCTTCAGTCCTTACCAAAAGACTTCTATAACTTTATTATGCAGTTTCATCTATCTGATAAAGAAGCTACTTTAGCAGAATTGCACAATCTGATAAAGCAAGCAGAGAAGGACTTGAAATCAGAGCTTAAAACCTCTGTCATGCTTACGGGTATGGACCTGAAGCCATGAGGCCCAAAGAAAAATAAGGGCAAGGCCAAGGCTCTAGATCACCTAAAGCCCAATGGTAAGGTGGAGAAGAAAAAGGGAAATGTGAAATGTTTCTTTTGTGGAAAGAAGGGTCATTGGAAGAAAGACTGCAGATCCTTGAAAGCCAAGGAAGCTAGGGAAGCCCAAGAGGCCAAGAAGGCCAATGCTTTAGGTATGTTGTATATGATTGAACTTTATTCTCAAAACTCTGAACCTTCTACTTGGGTGCTTGACACCGGTTGTGGGACTCACTTGTGTAACAATGTGCAAGGCCTGAGAAACAGTAGGAGACTCCGTCATGTGGATGTTAACTTACGCATGGGTAATGGAGCAAAACTGGCTGCATTGTACGTGGGGACTTATTCATTAGTTTTGCCGAATGGTTTAGTTTTAGACTTAGAAGATTGTGTTTATGTACCTTCTCTAGTAAAGAACATCATTTCGATTTCTTCTTTATGTAATAAAGGCTTTTCATGCCTAATAAGTTGTAATGAATGTTCTTTTTATTTCAATGAAATAAAATATGGAGATGGTATTTTGAATAATGGTATCTATGTCTTACAAACTAACAAAAAATGTTCAACTTCTAATATATACAATGTTAACTCGAATAATCTCAATGAATCACTTCTATGGCACAATCACTTAGATCATATCAATGAAACAAGATTAATTAAGCTACATAAAGATGGATATTTCAGACCCTTCAAATATGAACCTTATGGAACTTGTGAGTCTTGTTTACTTGGTAAAATGACCAAATTACCCTTCAAAGGTAAATGATAGCATGCAGCGGAGACATTAGAACTCTTACACTCTGATGTATGCGGACCAATGTCAATCACCGCCAGAGGTGGATTCTCCTACTTCATTACCTTTATCGATGATCACTCGCGATATGGGTATGTGTACCTTATGCGATACAAATCTGAAGCCTTTGAGAAATTCAAAGACTTCAAAGCTGAAGTAGAAAACCAGCTTAATAAAAGTATTAAGTCACTAAGGTCTGACCGATGTGGTGAATACTTAAGGAATAAATTTCAAGATTACTTAAGAGAAAATGACATTGTTTCCCAGTGGACTCCTCCGGGAACTCCACATCATAATGGGGTCTCCAAAAGGGGAAATCGGACATTTTTAGATACGGTTTAATCAATGATGACAAACACAGATCTACCTCTTTCATTTTGGGGTCTTGCTTTAGAAACTGCAACACTACTACTAAACCAAGTTCCTTCCAAGACTGTTAGTCAAACACCATATGAGTTATGGTTTGGGAAACATCATAGTCTTAGTTATCTAAGAGTTCGGGGATGTGACGCATATGTTAAGCTTACACAAACTAACAAATTGGATGATAGGGCAATTAAATGTAAGTTTGTAGGATATGCCTTGAACTCAAGAGCATACGTGTTCTACGTCCCAAATGAACAAAGAACATTTGTCTCACGAAATGCTAAATTTCTAGAGAATGAATTCCTTTTCAAGAAATATAGTGGGAGTAGACTTGACCACGATGAGGTGAGAAGAACAAACTAACATAGAACTAGGCCCCAGGTCCCTCAAAAGGGCAGTGATGGAACAACCACAAGGTTATGAACTTAGAAGGTCTGGTAGGGAAAGATATGAGCCTGAAAGATATGGTTTCCATATTGATGAGGAATATGATCATGTCATTGATAATGACGATCCCACCAGTTATGACAAAGCAATGCGTGACATTGATTCAGTCAAGTGGCTTGAGGCCATGAAATCCGAAATAGACTCTATGTATCAGAATCAAGTCTAGGGCTTGGTGGATGCACCTGAAGAGATAAAACCCATAGGCTGCAAGTGGACTTACAAGCATAAAACTGATGCAAAGGCAACATCCAAACCTATAAGGCTAGGTTGGTGGCGAAAGGTTATAGACAAATCCAAGGAATTGACTATGACGAAACCTTCTCGCCTGTTGCAATGATAAAGTACATTCGAATTTTTCTGGCACTAGCTGCACACTTTGATTATGAGATTTGGCAGATGGATGTCAAAATAGCTTTCTTTAATGGGAACCTCGTAGAGGAAGTCTATATGACACAACCTGAGGGGTTTGAAATTACCTACAAGCAATAACAAGTAATACTATACCCAAGAGGGGGGGTGAATTGGGTTATTAAAAAATAATACGGAATTATAAATTTTGTCAATTTTATGCTTCCAAACTTTTACCAATAATTATAAACAACCTTAAATTAAAATTGCATAAATTAAAAGATAAGGGAATGGAGATACAACACCGAGTTTATAGTGGTTCGGCCAAATCACTTGCCTACGTCCACTCTCTCTTCAAGCGCACTTGAAGGTTCCACTAGATTCAACAATCTTTACAACCAAGAGATTTTACTCTAAGGCTTCTCTTAAACCTTTTACACAACTCCACCCTTGAGAGTAATCACCACTCACACAAGGGATTTCGATACAAGTGTTTCCGAAAAATAAATTTTTGTGTTTACAACACTATTTGAGAACTCACAAAAAGAATACAAAGATTGAATAGTGTATGAGTTGCTCAAATATATCTAAGCTCACTAAGATGAATATGAAGATGTATGTATGAGCTTATGAATTAATGAGAATGAGTTGGATCAAGAAGATTTTAGTATCTCACTGTTTTTGCAATAAAAAATGATGTATAAAGATGTTGTCTATGTGCAAAAACGAATTTGGGACATTTATATAGTGAATAATAATGATTTCCCAACATTCCTGTCAGAGACCGGTCTGGAAACCGGTATGCCGGTCTGACACCCAACGGTCATATTAACGTTCAAAAATGTATATATTGGACCGGTATGAATACCGGTATTGGGAACGGTATATGTCTTACCGGTTCCAGTAACTATGTTAAATTCATGAATAACCGGTATCAAAACCGGTATGACAACCGGTAAGATATAACCCGGTTCCAGTGTGTGTGATTTCCCCAGTATGACCGGTTTGTAAACCGGTATGGAAACCGGTATCACATAATCCGGTTCCAGTGAGCATGTCTTCTCAGTTTTAACCGGTTAGGAAGACCGATATGTAAACCGGTGAGGATCATGCCGGTTCCAGTAAGGTTGCAAAACAGGGGAATGCCACCGGTATGCCGGTTTATGAGACAGGTATGCCGGTCTCAATTATAAATATGCAAGTTTTGAATGTTCAAAGCATTTTTCAAGTGATCCTAATGCATCTATATGGAGTTGCATGTTTAATGAGCTTAGATATGAAAATACACAACTCAAATTACAAATGAAGACCTAAACTAAAGCCATACGAGATTTTCTTCATATGAGGTTCGGCTTTTACGTTCGTTGTTTTTTATTACCGATATACTTCGATATCTTTTTGGAATGTTTTGCCATAGTGCGTCGAAGACTTCGAATGTTGCGTCATCAAAATCCATCTTGAAGTATATGTTGCTAACAGGGTTTGCATCTAAGGATGATCATAATAATATATGCAAGCTTAAACGATCCATTTATGGACTCAAGCAAGCCTCCAAAAGTTGGAATATACGATTTGATGAGACAATCAAAGAATTTGACTTCATCAAAAATGTAGACGAGCCTTGTGTTTATAGGAAAAGTAGTGGGAGTGCTGTTGTATTTCTTGTATTATATGTCGATGACATATTAATCATCGGGAATGATATTCCCATGATGCAAGCCACCAAGCAATGGTTATCTCAGAATTTCTCCATGAAATATTTGGGAGAAGCAGCATACATCCTCGACATTAAGATCTACCGTAATAGATCTAATAGGTTGTTAGGACTTTCTCAATCTACATACAAAGATAAAGTTTTGAAAAGATTCAAAAGGGAAGATTCCAAAAGAGGTAATTTACCTACTTGTCATGGAATCAAATTATCTAAGGAGCAATGTCCACATACTCCTTCAGATAGAGAACGTATGAGTATGATCCCTTATGCTTCAGCAATAAGATCGATCATGTACGCCATGCTATGTACAAGACCTGATGTCTCTTATGCTCTTAGCATAACGAGCATGTATCAGGCAAATCCGGGTGAGCAACACTGGGCAGCTGTCAAAATAATCCTCAAGTATCTGAGAAGAACTAAGGATGTGTTCTTGACATACTGAGATGAAAGTCATTGGTTACTGTGATGCGAGCTTTCAGACCGATAAGGATGACAGCAGATCGCAAACATGCTATCTATTTACTTTGAATGGCGGAGCTATCAATTGGAGAAGCTCAAAGCTGTCAACTACAGCGGACTCCACCACTGAAGCCGAGTATATTGCAGCATCTGAGGCAGCTAAAGAAGCAGTATGGATAAAGAAATTCATCACAGAGCTGGAAGTGCTTCCCGCGATAAAGAATGGCGTCACGATGTACTGTGACAACATGAGCGCCATTACTCAATCAAAGGAACCAAGGTCCCACCAAAAATCCAAGCATGTACTCAGACGATTTCATCTCATCAGGGAAATTATTGCGAGAAAATAAGTTATTATAGAGAAAATACCCACAGAAGATAATCTCGCAGATTCTCTGACTAAAGGGTTGACTCAACAAAAACATGATAGGCACACCCGAGAGTATGATGTCCAGATTCATACTAGTTGGCTATAGTGCAAGTGAGAGATTGTTAGGGATATGCCATATACCTAACTTGTGGATGGGCTATATGTACATGTATTTGTAATATTTTCATTAATTAATAAAATGGCAATCTTTATTTTACAAGTCTTAAATAACTTATATGAATCATCAAACATTGTAATAAAGCCCTTGGAGTAATAAGATGATGGCTTCCACGCCTTATGAGAATCATTACTCTTAAATGTTCCTAGTCATAGTTTTGTGAATAATCTGGGCGTTCACAAAGCGGAGAGACTAGCATGATGATATGATCCGCCCTTAAGTGGGGTGGCCGATCTCATAGGCTACTAGCGGAGATCCGTCCGCTTGGTGTATCACATCGATGCATGAGTTGCTCGTGTCCATCGAACTGACTGCCAAAAGTTTTCACATGGAATGTTTATCCCATGTGTCTGTGAGAACTTTCATGTATCGATTGCATGACTAGTCCTTAGATTTGAGGTCTTTACAATCTTATGTGTAGATTAAATAACTTTGACATTCTCCTTCCCCGGTTCAAAAGATCCGGTCATAAGGGTATGATTGGGTCATTTGTTGAAACACATGAAGTTTGTAAGGATACAACAGAGAATCGCCACTCTCTCGGATAATATTTTCTTATAAGAGTAGTATTCCAGTTCGTGAGTTGATATGTATGATCAGTGCTTGAGACTGTGGCCGCAGCGGAAGAATCATATGAGATTCTTGGGTTAGCATGATTCATGACACTATCAACATCATACCTTTGACTATATGGGTAGACACTTTCCATACCCTAGGTCAAACAATGGGGATACAATGAGGCGAGGGACCGTATCATATGTAAATCGTATACAGAATGGGTATATATATCTTTCCTTCTCATTTGGAGACTTTGGCATGTTGCTAGATGTCAACCTTGGTCATTGAAATCGAACGACCATCTGATCGGAGGATAATTTATGTTTGATTAAATTATCACGATTCATTTCATGTCCAACTTGAGGGGAACCCAAAAGGTCACTGTAGGCATTGCATTTTTGCATGTGAAACCCGATGATGAGTCTCAGTTGGAGGCATTACCTTTTAAGTCACGAAAGCCGCAGGAAACGGACGCCGGAATGGGAAATTCAGGATGAGTATGCTATCAAAGTCGTTTCACGTGTTCAATGTTTCCGTTCATGCTGTGTTCTTAAACGCGTTTGAATGTCAGGCAGATTGCAGGCATTCGTGTCGCGTTCGAATTGGCGTTCGAACGGTATCGGTATTTCTGGTTTTGCTGTTAGCCTCATGACTCGAGCCCATTTAGCCCACATGCACCCTAGCCTAGCCCAAGCCCACATAAAACACACCCAAATTAATTTAAATATTAAGTTAAATATTAATTAGATAATGTAATTAAATAAAACAAATTAAATCTAAATAATCACCTACCAAAACAATAAAAATACTTACACAAATTAAAGAAATTGCATGCCTAATAAAGATAAATCAAATATATTATATACCAAACTTAACAAATATCATGCCTAATTAAAATCAATCATAACAAATTAAATATTTTGTATTCCTAATCTAGCCAAGATTTGTCCCCCCTCAATCTAATTCTTTCCTTGTTGAATACCAAATCAAATCCTCCTTTTAATGCAAAAATCCTATTCCTTGTGAGACAAGGTGAAGCCCTAGCCATTCTCTATATAAACAACCACCACCCAAAGCCTCTTCCTCTCTCTAGTCCACGTTTTTCACAAGCAAAAGAAGCCAAAATTATGTCCACTCTCCATTCTCTCAAATTCACACATACTACAAAGAAATAACACAAAAATCCTCTTCATCTCCTTCCCCTAATCACCGAAAATCATACTTCCATACAGTAGACCGAAATCACCTTAAAATAGCAGCAAAAATACCCCTAAATCACCTAAACCAGTAACTAAAAAACTTTACTTTTAATCCTTAAAATAGTAACTAAAAAACTGCACTTAAAGCCTTCAAAAAACACCAAAAACAGTCCATTAAAACACCAAAGCAGTGACCTGAACAACAAGCAGAAATACAGAGGAAACAGTAGCAAAGCGGAGGACAAACAACAGCAAAACAGAGGCCAAACAGCAAGTAAAATAGCAAAACAGTGAGCCGAGACGCTAAACCAGTGAACCGGAGAAGTAGCGGTGTGATAGCCCTTCCGACGGCCGTGAAATGCGAGTTCGAAAGTCGACATAAAAGGTTAGACCTGAGGGTATTTCCCACATTCATTTTCTGTTATTTGTATTATTTATTGAATGTTGCTTGCATGATTGTTGTGTTGAAATGCATGTTGTGGCCCTTGAGTAGATAAATATGCATGGATTATGAGATATGGTATGTTGTGGCTTTGGAATAAAACGAAAGATGTGTCAACTCTCACGGTATATCGGATGGAAACCCGGACATAAATTTCATAGCCGATTCCGAATGGACGGTAGTATAATTTGTACTCGGGATACAACTCCACGTACCGCTTGAGGAAATGACGCTTTCTTTTGTCTTATATTGCTTTGATTTATTTATTTTTCGTCATTGGAGTTCTGCATGTTACTTTTGTATGCGTGATTCGATCGAGCGTATGGGCTTAGTAAGTGCGATGAAAGGTCCCCTACTTGGAAGGGTTAAAATCCTTTACCACGATGCTTTGCCGCGCCGGTTGATGTGTGTTCGATTGAATGCAAGATACGTTCAATCGGGCATACTAAGTTTGATATTATTGTTTTTAATTCTTTGTATGCATGATTCAATCGAGCGCATGGGCTTAGGAAGTGCGATGAAAGCTCCCCTATTTGGAGGGGTTAAAATCCTTTACCACGATGTTTTGCCGCGCCGGTTGATGTGTGTTCGGTTGAATGTAAGATAAGTTCAATCGGGCATACTAAGTTTGATATTATTTTTTTCAATTCTTAGTATGCATGATTCATTCGAGCGCATGGGCTTAGTAAGTGTGATGAAAGGTCCCCTTTTTGGAGGGGTTAAAACCCTTTACCACGATGCTTTGCCGCGCCGATTGGTGTATACTCGATTGGATGCGAGATGAGTTCAATCAGATACGTGAGGTCCCACATTGTGGATTTATTTGTCTATGAATGTGTTGCATGCATCAGGTCTGGTTCCGTTCGAACGCGTTCTCGAACGCCACACGAACGTGAACCTTTTGTTTACCATTCGAACACGTTCTCAAACGCTACGCGAAAGCGCACGTATTTTCTTAGTTTCATCATGCATCAGGTCTGGTTCGGTTCGAACGTGTTCTCGAACGCCACACGAACGTGAACCTTCTGTTTACCGTTCGTACGCGTTCTCAAATGCTACGTGAACGCGCACGCATTTCTTAGTGTTTCATGCATCAGGTCTGGCTCCGTTCGAACGCGTTCTCGAACGCTATACGAACGCGAACCTTCTGTTTACCGTTCGAACGCGTTCTCGAACGCTACACGAACGCGCACCCACTGAACTGAGTCATTTTCATCAGATTTCATACATAATTGTTCCTAGTAGCTATCCCTTCGTATGATGAATCTGATTGCTTCTCTGTGTTACGCAAGATTGTGTAGGTATCATTCATCTGTATTCCTCACATGTATGAGTACAATGTGTTTAACGTATTAAAATTCATATATCCATGTCATGATATCATTTGAATATTATTTCTCGTGGTATATCGGATGGAAACCCAGATATAAATTCCGTAGCCGATTCCGAATGGATGGTAGTACGGTCTGTACTTGGGATACAATTCCACGTACCACTTGGAAAAGTGCTCACATGTGTGCTTGTGCGGTTAATGTGTGTGGTTGTGTTTTTTTTTAATACAATATGCCAATGAAGTCGTATGTTCGTTGCTACTTTGATGTATTTTCAAGCATGCAATCTTAGATGTGAAATATATGTAAATTCAGGTGTAAGTTTTATTTTTGTGCATATAGATTTAGAAGCATGATACTCTTGGAAATAAGTGTTACTTAAGCTTGATTAAATTATTACACAAATCCTTTCATTACAAGTGACATAAGTAAGGGACCATTCCGAACCCAACGGTTTGAGGTCTTCCCTTGAGAGGGGTGAGTGCGGCCTTAAATCTCATTTTCCCGGTTCACACCGGGTGGCGACTCCATTATTCTCCGGTTTAGTCCCTCGTGGCTACTCCGTACTCCCAACCGGGCCGCGAGCCCGGGACAACATGCATCGTCCAGTTTCTGTGTCCCACAGTCTGGCGACTCCACTGGGGATAGAGAATCGGCCCCGAAATATTGTCTTTTGTAATGTTTGGATTTATGTTTTAATTGACCGTGTCTATAGTGTATGAAATGGGGGTTTAATCAAAGGCATTTTTGAGGCTAGGTAATCGTTTGGTGTTTTCCTTCATTCACTACCTTTCTAGAAGGAAAAGCTGTTAAGGCACCTATATAGCCATCTACTCGTAGCCTATTGTGATGTACTAATTTGGAGGACTCGTTGTTTATTCCTGACACCAAGCGATAAGAGCCTAAGAGGCTTGGGTATTTAAGTGAGCCCCGCTTCACCTTCCCTCTGGGGAATCTACAACGGGAAATCCATTTGACAGTCAGTCACACACCATAGCTCATTGGCACGTACCTTAGTGTATAAAAAAGAATGCGCTCACTTGGTTGCTCGAACCCTTGATTGGGGAGACCTAGTTGTGGGTCATCCTTCGCCGATAAGAGCCTTTGCCTACACTCCTGCGAACCCACAAATAGACCGGGATTGTATGGTTAAAGTAACAATTATTTCCTTGAGTATGAGCTTATGGACCATCCTCATTTGGATGCAGTTAGACCATTGTCAGAAATGCGGACTTGCTGGGCCATTTAAACTGGGGCGAGTTCGTACCTTATGACCATTGGACCCAAAGCTTCTGAAATGTTGATGGGCCATTCTGTAGAAATTATTATTCTGTGTTTGCATTATCTTTCTTTTATGTTTGTGTTTGGGAACATTGCCGTTTGGATCCATTTGGACCATTTGTCATGGGATATGGGCTTGTCAGGCCATTTAAACTGGGACAAGAACATATTTTATGACGATCGGGCCAAAAGCTTCTAAGTGTTGGTGGGCCACTTTGTGCTTGTGTTCGGAACATTACCATTTGGATTTAGGTTAGCTCCTTGCCATGAGATGTGAACTTGTTGGGCCATTTAAACTGGGACGAGTTCACTCCTATGACAGTTAGCCCAAAAGTTTCTAAAATGATAACGAGCCGATTTGTTTGAGAATTTTAGTTGATGTAGTATGTTATATATGTTACATGCACCTCATGCATACATATATAATGTTAACACCCTCTATGTCTCAAAAAGACATCATAGATACCGTTTGGGTTAGAGAAGGAACAAGGCTCATTAAAAGACAATAACAGTCATGAGTGAATCTGGTAAAGAGGTATCCCGAATGGATCAGTTAGAGAACGGTCTCGCCAAGGTCACTGAACAGTTGCAAGCTTTGACTACTGCTATGGCTGGTATAGCTGGGTCTCGTGCTGAGGTTAATTCCGGGGATGTGAGGCAAGAGGAACCTCCGAACAGATTGGGGGATGATATCCCCACTTTTGATGATGATATGGCAGAGTATGCAGTAGGCAGAGTATCTGGGTCTCAGGCAGAGTTACAGAAACTTCGGGATCATGTTGAGTCAGTTACCCGCAAGATGAGGGGTAAGAATGAGGACTTGCTGGATTATGACACACTGACTTTCGAGGAACAGTTGCCGGCACAGTTCAAGATGCCTGATATGGCTAAGTTTAATGGGAATGGGGATCCAAGGGTGCATATCCGGCAGTTTGTATCATTCATGAGTTCAGTTGGCTTATCTCAGCGCCAAGTGCAGAAAATGTTTGGAATGTCGCTCGAGGGAGCTCCCGTGGCGTGGTACCACAGTTTGGAGAAGAAAGTGAAGGAAGATTGGATGGAGTTGGCTGATGCCTTCCTGAAGCAGTATGTCACTGACCTAGAGATCGATCTGTCACTCCGTGATCTAGAGAATGTTAAGCAGAAATCGGACGAGAGTTTTAAGGAGTATGTGGACCGGTGGAGGGGTCAGTTGTTTAATATGCAGACTAGGTCTTCGGAGAAGGATCAGATTAAGATGATTATCAAGGGCACCAAGCCCTCCATTTACAGCAAGTTGAGGAGGATGACCTCCACGATTGCAGACTTTCGGCAGTTGAGGGAAACTGTCATGGATATTGAGGAAGAAGAGGCCGAGAATAGAAAATTCTATGGTCTGAACAGGAGGCCCATTGGGGGAACATCGGGAACAAAGCCCGTTTCTGCTGAGATTGCCGCTATCCGGAACCGGAGATTTTCCAACTTGGGAAGACCCTTGTCAAAGGTGCTAGAGAAACTGAAGAGGCAAGGGCTCTTAAAACCTTTGGAAGCCAAACCATTACCCAATCCCCTACCATCACATTATAACATAAGCCTTTACTGTCACTTTCACCAACAAAAGGGCCATGACACTGACAATTGCGCCCGACTCCGCCATGAAATCCAAGACCTGATAGACTCCAAGAAAATACCTGACCCAGAAACATTGCCCAACACACAATACCAACTTATCCGAATATGATGTCGGTAAAACAAAAACTCCGACGGATGAGACCAGAATGGGCTGAGAAAGTCAGAGAGGAAGTTAAGAAACAGATAGATGTGGGGTTCCTAGAAGTAGTAAAGTATCATGAGTGGTTGGCTAATATATTACCGGTGCCAAAGAAAGATGGGAAGGTCAGAATGTGTGTAGACTACAGAGATCTCAACAAGGCTTGTCCGAAAGATGATTTTCCTCTGCCGCATATAGATGTTCTGGTTGATAGTGCGGCTTTATCTGCTATGTATTCATTTGCAGATGGGTTTTCAGGTTACAATCTGTTGGATAATATGACCCATAGCGTCACTATTTGCACAGATCATTGTGTTGTTGTAACAAATTAACTATGTAACAAGGAAATTGCACTCTCTTCATTTTGTGATTAGATCACCATAGACTATAATGAAGAGAGGTCCCTATGATTAGTTCATGGATTGAGATGATATGAGAAGTATCAGTCCACGAGGATTAATCATTAAATATCCCTAGCCGTAGTATTATCGAGACTGGACATCGATAATGCGGAATAGGCTAGTATTGCACTTGTGCGCGTTGTGAGGGCACACATCATAGTTCTCATATATATAAGTATTGGATACTTGTGCAAGTGCGATAGGAGGTCGTGTTTCACCGATGGTACGGAAACAGCTTCGCTCTGGATAGACCCTCGGAATCCCATTGGTATTATGACTAGTGTCTATGGGAGGCCGAAATCAAGGTAGGTGTGTATAGTCTTAACCTGAGACTTACATCGCTAATACTTACGACAATCGGTAAACTTTGGTTTTGGTGGTGGGGGATCTTAACTGGTTCTTGTTCACCTCTTCTGGGTTTATCAGGAATCGTAGTGTATTGGATGTGATGTCAAGACGGAAGTGTCACTCCAGTCACAATGGAGATGATGTCACGCAGGATCGGTATTAGTGCTCTTAAGTGATGCGCATCCAATCGTGATATTATGACCAGGTCATTAATATCCGATTATAGAGACTAGTTACCAGACATCCGATATGTGTTTCGGACGGGGCAGACACTTATCCAGCCCCAGCCCTAGCACGTGATTATCCGATACTGGGCCGATATAACCAATACATTAGTATACTACCTTGATACAGATCTTAATATCTTTAATGGATATGTCCGGAGAATTAGGTAGACTTGGTGCTTTGCTAGGAGTCGACCTTGTCTCGTAAATCGGTAGAACGTAGTACTTGGTACGTACGTGATTCGGATACTCCGACGACCGTATTTACTGCCAGATTATCCGGGGATCTCATGGGTCGCTTCCCGATAATCCACCATGACGCACAACTCGCACTCTTGAATAATCTGGGATTATAGTAGAAGAGAGAGAAAAGTAATCTAGGATTAATTACGGAGATATTTTATCTAGGATAAATATCGTCTAGAGAGAGATAACGATTAATTTGGAATTAATCGGTAAATTAATATATTCGATATATTATACGAAATTAGATTTCGACGCGGAATTAAAATTAGATTTTAATTCGGGCAAACGAGTTAATTTAGAATTAATTCGTTAGCGACGTAAATAATAATTCGCTAGCGCAATTATTCGATTGAATTAACGTCGCGACGTAAGCTCGGTATTTCGGAAATATCAAACCCGAACGCGTGAGTGCACGGGGCCCACTTTCATTTGGAAACGTGTGGGGCCCACATGACACATGTCATTTTATACATTATTTTATTCTAATGCATTGCATGGTGATAGTGTACAATCACTCAATGGTCTTGCATGGAGTTTGAGTGTTGACACTCTAAACCATTGCATGATTTGTGTCATAAATTTATTATCAATTTAATAAATATTATGGCATAAATATAATTGATTTTTGGAAAATCATTTTCAACTTAACACAACTTTAATCTCTCTCAAACTCTCTCCTCTCCTCACGCCAAAAACAGAAGGTTTGCTCACTGGTTTTGAACCAGTTCAGGCGTGACTTTAGGGAAGCAAGGGTTGGGTTTTCATGGTGAAAACCGCAAGTGCTAGCACACACGAGTCTTGTGAAGGTGGTAGGGAGGTTCGACCATGAGAGGGATCCATCCGATGAAGCTAGGAGCTCCGTTTCTTCACTCAAATTTCTGTTTTGCAGGGGCAGTGGACTGCCAGCAGTTTGGCGTGAAGGGCAGTGCGTTTTTGGACTTCATTCGTCTTCAAATCGACTCAACCGATCAATGTGAGTATTCCGCTACCTCCGTTGAATATTCACGCATGTTTTCATGACTTGTTTGATCTTGGGACCTTAGAAAACTTAACACAATCATGTTCATGGCCGAGGAAGACAAACACAAGACTGCATTTGTTTATGAGTGGGGTACTTATTGTTACAGGTTATTCCGTTTGGGCTTAAGAATGGGGGGTTACCTATCAGGGATGGCCACTACACTTTTCCACGACTTAATGCACAAAAGATTGAGGTATATGTGGATGATATGATGGTGAAATCAGAGACAAGAGTTGGGCATATTGAAGCACTGGAAAGGTTCCTTCAGAGAGTTGACAGATAAAAAAAGCGGCTTAATCCCAAAAATGTGTGTTGGGGTAACATCAGGGAATTGCTTGTCATACAGTGGGAATGGGCGGAATAGAGGTAGACTCCGAAAAGATCAAGGCAATCACAGAAATGCCTGTACCGAAGACAGAAAAAGAAGTCAGAGCATTCTTGGGAAGATTCAGTACATCAGTCGGTTCATCGCCAAGTTGACATCAGTATGTGAGCCTATCTTCAAACTGTTGAGAAAAGATCAGCCAGTGAGATGGAATGAACAGTGTCAGACAGCCTTCGACAAAATCAGAGAATACTTGGTAAAGCCTCATGTATTGAAGCCTCTAAGACCGGGCAGACCTTTGATATTGTATTTGGCTATAGAATCAGAAGCACTGTGGGCAATGATGGTATAGGCAGATGAGACAGGGTTAGAACATGCAGTCTATTATCTGAGTAAGAAGATGCTCCCGTATGAGGCTCGATATCAGGAAGTTGAGAAGATCTGTCTTGCAGTGGTATGGGCTTCCAGAAAATTGCGGCATTATTTCCAGTCATACAAGATCCAGATAGTGGCCAAGGAAAATCCTCTGAAATATCTTCATTCGGTGCCTTCACTAATTGGAAAATTGGGCAGATGGTTGGTATTACTGACAGAGTTTGACATTGAGTATCTCACCTACAAAGTGATCAAAGGGCGAGTAGTAGCAGAGTTTCTGGCATTGCAACCTGTTGAGGGGGATCAGTACAAGTTTGAATTTCCAGATGAAGAGATCCAAGCAATAACAATTCAGAGATGGAAGATGTATTTTGACGGAGCAGTGAATTACAAGGGAGCCGGAATTGGGATCGTGATAGTGACCCCCAAGGGAGAGACTTTGCCTTTGGCCAAGAGGTTGACATTCAGAGTGACTAACAATATGGCTGAGTATGAAGCATGTGCTTTCGGTTTGACAGCATTGATAGCCTTGAAGGTCGAAAGTGTGGAAGTCTACGGAGATTCTATGTTGGTGGTCCAACAGATGCGAGGAGAATGGGAATTGAAAGAAGAACGGTTGAAACCTTACCTTTTCACCTCAGAAAGTTGGCACAGGTTATCCCCGAGTGTAAGTTTCAGCACTTACCGAGAGAGAAGAGAATCAGATGGCAGATGCATTGGCTACACCTGCAGCAACTGGGAAAATCCAGAAAAGTTAGTGATGAGACCGTTGATACTGACAACAGCGAGCAGACCTGTTATGAGATATAAAGAATTCTGGGAGTCGAGGTCAACGATGGTAAACCTTGGTATTATGACATCAGAGGTATCTGGAACATGGTGAACTCCCGGAAAGGGCATGCAGAAAAGACAGAATAGCCATTCAGAAGTTAGCTTCCCAGTATGTGATTTTGAAAGGGGAACTGTATAAGAGGCAAGCAAACGGTATTCAGTTGAAGTGGTTGAGAAAGGAAGAAGCTCAGCATGTAATGGAAGAAATACACGCCGGGGTATGTGGTCCGCACATGAACGGGTTGAATCTGTCCCGAAAGATAGTGAGACAAGGTTTTTATTGGTCAACCATGGAAACAGACTGCGCGAAGATGGTAAAGCACTGTCATGACTGTCAAGCACACGGTAATTTGAATCACTTACCACACACAGAATTGCACGTGTTGTCAGAGCCGTGGCCTTTTTCAGCATAGGGAATTGATATGATTGGGGAAATTCGACCAAATGCATCGAATGGGCATCGCTTCATAGTAGTGGCCGTAGATTACTTCTCGAAGTGGGTGGAAGCCGAATCATTCCGCAATGTTACAGCAAAACAGATGGCAAAGTTTATAGCTCGGAACCTCATTTGTCAGTATGGTATGCCGCATCATGTAGTGACAGACAACGGAGTTCAGTTCAAGGAGAGGAGAGACGAAGGCAATGTTACAGAGGTATGAGATAGGCCACCACAAGTCATCACTGTACAGGCCGCAGGCAAATGGGGCAGTTGAGGCAGCCAACAAGACTATAAAGATGATTTTAGCCAAGATGACAGAAAATTGCAGAGATTGGGCCGAGAAATTGCCGTATGCTTTGTGGGGGTACAGAACATCAGTAAAAACGGCAACATGGGCCACGCCTTACTCTTTGGTCTATGGAATGGAAGCAGTGTTACCAGTGGAAGTGGAAATACAGTCTATGAGGGTCTTAGCAGAAGCAGAATTACCGGAACCAGAATGGGCCGCACAGAGGTTTGATCAGTTAGCACTGTTGGATGAGAGGAGGACGAAGTCTTTGTATCACATACAGTTGTATCAGAAAAGACTAGCCCGGGCATTCAACAAGAAAGTACGTCCCACCAAGATCCGAAAGGGTGATTTGGTACTTAAGCAGTCAAGGCCGTCGACGATAGATCCAAGAGGAAAATTCAGACCTAACTGGGAATGACCTTACATAGTGCAAAAGGTAATGGGAAATGGGGCAGTGAGGTTATTAGACTTGGAAGGAAACGAGTTCACCGAGCCGATCAACGTGGACAGATTGAAGCAGTAGTACTTTGCTTGAGGAAAAAGGACCGAGCGGTCACCAAGAGAATTGGCAGAAGACCTAACCCAACGGAGTAGGAAAATCATTCATGCATAGACGTAACATTGCATTCTTTCTGTGTTTGTTTTTGTTTTGTGTTCGCAGGTTCGAAGAAAAGAGAAAGCGGCAGAAATGAGCAAAACAACGTCAACGCGGTTTCAATTTTAGGGATGAGTCCCAAGGGGCGAGGCCCACATCAGTATCAGTCTGGGGGTGAGGCCCACATCAGCAACAGTTTGGGTCGAGGTGCCCACTACATCACCGGTTTGAGGGTGAGGTCCCTATTGTCAGCGGTGTTGGGTCGAGGTGCCTAGGGTCGAGGTGCCCCCGTTGTCGGTTGTAGTTCCGGGATGCGTCCTAGGGTCGAAGTGCCCACTACATCATTGGTTTGAGGGCGAGGTCCCTATTGTCAGCGGTGTTGGGTCGAGGTGCCCAGGGTCGAGGTGCCCCCGTTGTCGGTTGTAGTTCCGGGATGCGTCCTAGGGTCGAGGTGCCCACTACATCATCAGTTTGAGGGCGAGGTCCCTATTTTCAGCGGTGTTGGGTCGAGGTGCCCAGGGTCCAGGTGCCCCCGTTGTCGGTTGTAGTTCCGGGATACGTCCCAGGGTCGAGGTGCCCACTACATCATCAGTTTGAGGGCGATGTCCCTATTGTCAGCGGTATTGGGTCGAGGTGCCCAGGGTCGAGGTGCCCCCGTTTTCAGGTGCAGTTAGTGGGATGCGTCCCAGGATCGAGGTCCACCGCAGCACCAACTCAGCTCGAGACAGCAAACGAGCCAGGTAAGTGAAAATGCATTGCATAACTTTGATATTATTGTTCAAAGTCACACACTGCACAAGTCCCATCAAAGTGGGGGCGATTGTAGGCATTGCATTTTTGCATGTGAAACCCGATGATGAGTCTCAGTTGGAGGCACTACCTTTTAAGTCACGGAAGCCGCGTGAAACGGACGCCGGAAGGGGAAATTCAGGATGAGTATGCTATCAAAGTCATTTCACGTGTTCACTGTTTTCGTTCGTGCTGCGTTCTTAAACGCGTTGGAACGTCAGGCAGATTGCGGGCGTTTGTGTCGTGTTCGAATTGGCGTTCGAACGGTATCGGTATTTCAGGTTTTGCTGTTAGCCTCATGACCCGAGCCCATTTAGCCCACATGCACCCTAGCCTAGCCCAAGCCCACTTAAAACACACCCAAATTAAATTAAATATTAAGTTAAATATTAATTAGATAAGTAATTAAATAAACAAATAAAATCTAAATAATCACCTACCAAAACAATAAAAATACTTACACAAATTAAAGAAATTGCATGCCTAATAAAGATAAATCAAATATATTATATACCAAACTTAACAAATATCATGCCTAATTAAAATCAATCATAAACAAATTAAATATTTTGTATTCCTAATCTAGCCAAGATTTGTCCCCCCTCAATCTAATCCTTTCCTTGTTGAATACCAAATCAAATCATCCTTTTAATGCCAAAATCCTATTCCTTGTGAGACAAGGTGAAGCCCTAGCCATTCTCTATATAAACAACCACCACCCAAAGCCTCTTCCTCTCTCTAGTCCACGTTTTTCACAAGCAAAAGAAGCCAAAATTCTGTCCACTCTCCATTCTCTCAAATTCACACATACTACAAAGAAATAACACAAAAATCCTCTTCATCTCCTTCCTCTAATCACCGAAAATCATACTTCCATACAGTAGCCCGAAATCACCTTAAAACAGCAGCAAAAATACCCCAAAACAGCCCTAAATCACCTAAAACCAGTAACTAAAAAACTGTACTTTTAATCCTTAAAACAATAACTAAAAAACTTCACTTAAAGCCTTCAAAAAACACCAAAAACAGTCCATTAAAACACCAAAGCAGTGACCTGAATAACAAGCAGAAATACAAAGGAAACAGTAGCAAAGCGGAGGACAAACAACAGCAAAACGGAGGCCAAACAGCAAGCAAAATAGCAAAACAGTGAGCCGAGACGCTAAACCAGTGAACCAGAGAAGTAGCGGTGTGATAGCCCTTCCGACGGCCGTGAAACGCGAGTTCGAAAGTCGACATAAAAGGTTAGACCTGAGGGTATTTCCCACATTCATTTTCTGTTATTGTATTTTTTTTATTTTTTATTGAATGTTTCTTGCATGATTGTTGTGTTGAAATGCATGTTGTGGCCATTGAGTAGATAAATATGCATGAATTATGAGATATGTATGTTGTGGCTTTGGAATAAAACGAAAGATGTGTCAACTCTCGCGGTATATCGGATGGAAACCCGGACATAAATTTCATAGCCGATTCCGAATGGACGGTAGTATGATTTGTACTCGGGATACAACTCCACGTACCGCTTGAGTAAATGACGCTTTCTTTTGTCTTATATTGCTTTGATTTATTTATTTTTCGTCATTGGAGTTCTGCATGTTACTTTTGTATGCGTGATTCAATCGAGCGCATAGTCTTAGTAAGTGCGATGAAAGGTCCCCTACTTGGAAGGGTTAAAATCCTTTACCACGATGCTTTGCCGCGCCGGTTGATGTGTGTTCGGTTAAATGTAAGATACGTTCAATCAGGCATACTAAGTTTGATATTATTGTTTTTAATTCTTTGTATGCATGATTCAATCGAGCGCGATGAGCTTAGTAAGTGCGATGAAAGGTCCCCTATTTGGAAGGGTTAAAATCCTTTACCACGATGTTTGCCCGCGCCGGTTGATGTTGTTCGGTTGAATGTAAGATAAGTTCAATCGGGCATACTAAGTTTGATATTATTGTTTTTAATTCTTAGTATGCATGATTCAATTGAGTGCATGGACTTAGTAAGTGCGATGAAAGGTCCCCTATTTGGAGGGGTTAAAACCCTTTACCACGATGCTTTGCCGCGCCGATTGGTGTATACTCGATTGGATGCGAGATGAGTTCAATCGGATACGTGAGGTCCCACATCGTGGATTTGTTTGTCTATGAATGTGTTGCATGCATCAGGTCTGGTTCCGTTCGAACGCGTTCTCGAACGCCACACGAACGTGAACCTTCTATTTACCGTTCGAACACGTTCTCAAACGCTACGCGAATGCGCACGTATTTTCTTAGTTTTATCATGCATCAGGTCTGGTTTCGTTCGAACGCGTTCTCGAATGCCACACGAACGTGAACCTTCTGTTTACCGTTCGTACACGTTCTCAAACGCTACGCGAACGCGCACGCATTTCTTAGTGTTTCAAGCATCAGGTCTGGCTCCGTTCGAACGCGTTCTCGAACGCTATACGAACGCGAACCTTCTGTTTACCGTTCGAATGCGTTCTCGAACGCTACACGAACGCGCACCCACTGAACTGAGTCTTTTTCATCAGATTTCGTACATAATTGTTCCTAGTAGTTATCCCTTCATATGATGAATCTGATTGCTTCTCTGTGTTACGCAAGATTGTGTAGGTATCATTCATCTGTATTCCTCACATGTATGAGTACAATGTGTTTAACGTATTACAATTCATATATCCATGTCATGATAGCATTTGAATATTATTTCTCGTGGTATATCGGATGGAAACCTAGACATAAATTCCGTAGCCGATTCCGAATGGACGGTAGTACGGTCTGTACTTGGGATATAATTCCACGTACGACTTGGAAAAGTGCTCACATGTGTGCTTGTACGGTTAATGTGTGTGCTTGTGTTTTTTTTGAATACAATATGCCAATGAAGTCGTATGTTCGTTGCTACTTGATGTATTTTCAAGCATGCAATCTTAGATGTGAAATATATGTAAATTCAGGTGTATGTTTTATTTTTGTGCATATGGATTTAGAAGCATGATACTCTTAGAAATAAGTGTTACTTAAGCTTGATTAAATTATTACACAAATCCTTTCATTACAAGTGACATAAGTAAGGGACCATTCCGAACCCAACGGTTTGAGGTCTTCCTTGCGAGGGGTGAGTGCGGCCTTAAATCTCATTTTCCCGGTTCACACGGGTGGCGACTCCATTATTCTCCGGTTAGTCCCCCGTGGCTACTCCGTACTCCAACCGGGCCGCGAGCCCGGGACAGCATGCGTCGTCCAGTTTCTGTGTCCCACAGTCACACACAAAAAATTCGAAATCAATGGTTAACAGTGCACAGTACAAATTTAACAACATATATGATTGCTTTAGGAATTGTTCATAAATGGTTCAATGTGTTTAATTATTGAACATATCATTTATGAGGTTCCATAGTGGCTTAGGGATTGGTGA
Organism: Zanthoxylum bungeanum; assembly: GCA_019454045.1. NCBI lineage: Eukaryota > Viridiplantae > Streptophyta > Magnoliopsida > Sapindales > Rutaceae > Zanthoxylum > Zanthoxylum bungeanum. The sequence goes on along the minus strand of SKCR01004975.1, from coordinate 53,619 downwards.
ATGATGATAGGGGCACTTTGGGAATTGGAATGAATAAATAAATAAAAAATATGAATAGTAACGTGGATAGTAACGTGAATAGTAATATAAATAGTAATGTGAATAGTAATGTGAATAATAAATTTTTTTTGGTTATTTATTTTGAATTCCAATTTGGCCCAAACTCTTATTAGGGTTTTATAATCTCATTAAACCACTAAATTAAGATCCAATGGCTAAGATTAAATTAGCTTTTATCCCACATCGGATTCTTAATTAATTTTGTTGTCTTTGGAGCACCTACATAAACCCAATGAATTCTTTACAAATTTTGGCACCAAACCTTTCATATATTGGGTTTATATAAGTGAGCAACTCTAAATTTTAAGAGTAAGCCACTGATTTTGAGGATCCTTAAGTCTAATTGACTAGAGGAACCTCGAGTTAATTTGCGTAGGCTAGCACCAAAGGAAAAATACCCGTGCACTCAAGGCGTAGTCTTGCTGTTGAGTTTTGGCTTTGGTGTGTGCATCTTTGGAGGCCACACACTTAGGTGGCTCTTTGGAATGTGGAAGAGCTTGCTGAGTTCGAGAAAAGCTTGTAGATTGGAGGGAGGACTGGAGGAGTCTTCGGTTCAAGTAAGTCTTTTTCTTTCTTTATTTTAATTAGTGTTCTTATGATAGTTAGCATGTTTAGGTTTATGTTCTTTGCATATTTTATGAGTTTTTATGCTTAGAATATATAGTAACATGCCTAGGCTTGTAGAATAATAAAAACAAATGGGTCTTGGGCAAAAGGGATATCGGCATCATAATTTAATTTATTTAATTTTCCGCTGCACACTCGCGGCTGCTTCCCTACAAGCTTACTAAGGACCAAATGGGTACATTCAGTATCGAAAACTTCTTTCCATAAAGGGGTTAGCCTCAGTCTCCACTCTTCCAAAATGGACCTCCAATTCCTTTCAGTTGCAAGCAGACTTAAGATGTATTTTGTGTTTGGGACAATGTTGTTGGTGATGTCGAATGCCGAATTGCGGAGTACATCTGCATGACGAAAATAAAAGAGTTGTTACCAACAAAGTAATAATTAAAGAACAAATAAGTAAAAGACTCACTCGACGGACTCCAATGCTCAAAAATTCGGCTAGCTCCAGCCGATTCGAAAACACTCTCCCCCCTCACGAAGAAGTAAAACTTCTTCCAGTCTCCTATATCATTGGTCGTAAGCCCCAGCACTAAATACTCTTTCTTCTGGCGAACATACACATGGTATCTCCCATTCTCCATCAAATGGTCTTTCAAGTAATAGGTGTATAGTAAATCTCTCACCCCAAACTCAATCCCCAACTCAAATGACATGCATTCAATCGATAATAAAATCTCAAAGTGTTAGGCATTAATTGAGAAAGGGGCCAGCTCGAAGTGATTCAATACCTCACAGACTAACCTAGGCACGGGGAATCTCAATTCGTCAGCAAATGACGCTTATAAAACTCTATCCACCCATGAATCTTGAAGTCGATTCTTTCACTCGACATGGCAAGTTTCATCTCTATTGATAGAGGAAATCTATATCTCAGCTTCATTTCCCTTATTGACTGCTCGGTCACTCCACTGGCAGGGTTCATAGTTAAAATATTGGTTGGTTAACTCGTACTCAATGTCTCGCTCGACTCCCTTATGGCAAGTTAAGTCCTAAGTGGTATTACATCCTTAAGCACTCCTAGAGGCGATTCGACTATTGTTAAAATCTCGACCTCACCCGAATATTCATGCAACCATTCAAAATCGGATTCTTTCAGGGGATCTTGCATACATCTCTATAAGGATATCACTAGAATCCATTGAACTCTCACTCGACATAGGTCCAAACGACTATGTTGTAATTCACGCCTACAAACACTTAAATCTTCTAAATCTCTACGTCCTAGAGATTAAACAACCCTAATACCACAAACATAATTTCTTGAATCTCATTAAAACCTAACAGATCAAATCTCATAGATAATCAAAAGACTATAAATCTATTTAATAATGCATTGAAGGAACTGAAGAACAAGAGAAAGAGAATGAGGAATACCTTGAAGATTATGAAAGCTCTTCCAACTTGCTAAACGAGAGAATTTTTGGTGAATGAAGCAAATGAGCCTTACAACCTCACTTATGCCAATTGCCCATTGGCATTTCATTTTCCCGCCTAAAGATGCCTCGAAACTCTCGCTAGGGTTGCAATAGCAAGTGAATATAAGCCTAAAACCATCAAGGCCTATTTCATGAAGCCAAATTTGGGCTCAACCCTTAAGAAATGACAAACCTCATCATTATCTAGGGACATTCAGTGCTCATAGGAGGAAGAAGTTGTGATCGCTTGAGAGAGGTTAGCCTTCCACACCCTGACCAAGATCAGAGACGTCCATGTTCTCCAAATGACATGATGAGATACTTTTTTATCTTAGACGATCGTGAAGCAATCTATTTCCCCAGGCAATAGGGAAACACATTCCTTGACTCCCAATTATCTGAGACGACTGAGAGGAACCCTTCACCCGTGACTGTTGGACAATTATGACCCATAACATCACTATTTCTAAAAGACATGGTGTTCTTTGTACAAATTAACTATCTGACAAAGAAAATTGCTCTTTTATCATTTTGTAATTGGATTACTTAGATATATAAATGATAAAAGTCCATATGATTAGTACCAGATTAATAAGATATGAGACAATATTAATCCATGAAAGATTTAATCATTAAATATCCCCAGTCGTAGTATTATCGAGACTAGACATCGATAATGCGGAATAAACTAGTATTACACTTGTGTGTGTTATGGAAGCTTAACGGCATAGTTCTCATATATTTAAGTATTGGATAGTTATGCAAGTGTGATATGAGGTTATGTTAGCCATTGTACTGGGAAGAACTTTGCTCTGGATAGACCCCTCGGAATCCCATTGGTAGTATGACTATGTGTCTAAGGGAATCCGAATCAGGGTAGGTGTATTTGGTCTTAACCTGAGACTTGCATCGCTAATACTTACGAAAATCAGTACGCTTTGGTTTTGATCGTCCGGGACTTTAACAGGTTATGTGTACGCCTCTTCTGGGTTTACTGAGAATCGTAGTGTATTGGGTGTGATGTCAAGATGGAAGTATCACTTCAGTCATATGGAGATGATGATCACGCATGGATACATAACTAGTACTTTCAAATGCTGCAGCTATCGGGATAGTATGACTAGGTCATGATTATCCGATTAAAGAGACTAGTTCCTAGTGATCCGATATATGCTTCGTACTGGGCAAACACAATTCCAGCCCTAGGCCTAGCATGTGACATCTGATACTGGATCGTAATAGGCAATACATTGTATACTACGCCTGATACAGATTATATATATTCCATGTTGAATATATTTATGGAGAATTGGGTAGGCACGGTGCTTTGCTAGAAGCCAACCATGTCTTGTAAATCGGTGAGAATGTGGTACGTGGTACATATTTAGTGCCAACATATCAAGGGATCTCTTGGGTCGCTTCCCAAAGATTCACCGATGACATTTGACTAGAACATAATTAATCTGGGATTAATTATGAGAGAAAGAATTAATCTGGGATTAATTACGGCAAGAATTTTATCTGGGATTAAATTCGTGTAGAAGAGAGAACGCGATTAATTTTGAATTAATCGACAAAGTAAATTTAATAGTTAAATTGGATTTTACTATTTAATTTATTTATTGGGCTAAAATAATATATTGGATATATTAATTGAAATTGGATTTCTACGCGGAATTAAAATTGGATTTTAATTCGTGTAAACGAATTATTTTGGAATTAATTTGTAAGCGGCTTTCGTAATAATTTTGCTAGGCATTATTATTTAATTAAATTGGATTTAATTACGTCGCGACGGAAAATTCGTTTAGTCGGATTAAATGAACCAGGCCCAAAGTGTGTTGTGTAAGCCAACCAAATTTTGAATTTAAAGTGGTGGGACCCACTTTACTTACATCACATGTCACTTTTTGTGATGGAAGTGGTTTGCAATATTAAATGTTGGACTTTAATTACACATCACACAACTTTTTGAGATAAGTTTTTGGAAAACACAAAAATCACTATTCTCCATTCTCTTTCTTCATGAAGCCGTGAGCTTCTCCTCTCTCAATTGAAGTTTTGTTGCAAAATTTCAAGTAAGCTAGCACTTAAGGAGTTGAATGAGGTGTTAGGGAAACTCACCCAAGTGTTGGAAACACTCTACAAAGCTTGGAGTCTCAACATTCAAGGAGAAATTTTTGAAATTCCTCAACTGATCATTGTAAGTCTTCCGTAACTTTCTTTGATTTTATTCACACATAAATCTTGTTTAGGATCCTTGGGCATGTCTAGGACACTAATAATGGTATCAGAGCCAATCTAAACTTGATTTGAATTTTAGGGTTCTAAACTTTAATTTGGGGATTTTATGCTTGGAGTATGAAAATTCGAAATTGGTTGTTTGGTTGTGGTTGGATGATGATGAATTAGATTTGTGCATCATTAGATTTGTGAAATTGATTGGATCAAACATTTCCCCAAAATCCTAACCTTGGCCGAATGGAGCCCTAGTAATTCTCACGGTAATTTTTTGAATTTAACAATTGGATATGTTAATTGCATGAAATTGAATGTTGATTGTTGATTTAATTGGATTGAAATCAAAATTGAATATTGATTTCTTGCTTATTGTCGTGAATGAAGCATGTTAGGAATAATTGATTTTGCTTCAATTTTTGTTGGACATGAATTGGAAAGGTTGAGCATGATTAGTTGAATTAATTAGTGTTTTGGAAATATTAGATTAATTGATTAATTGTGACAATTACACTTTAATTGAATTAATATGTAATTTGGAATAATGTGTTAATTTATTTGTTGTAATTAGGCTTAATGGGCTTGGTTGGGCCAAGTATGGTTTTGGACAATTGGGTTGGATCCAATTGGGCCTAAAACCATTTCCATAAAGTCCAAACATGACTTTTGGGCCTTTAGAAATTTAATTGGGCCTAATGGGCCTAAATTGATTTTTGGCATATGGTGATTCCTATTTGGGCCTTGGCATCTTGGGTTTGATCCATAATGGCCAAAACCCATGCCTAAAGAATTAATTGAAAGCCCATTGGACTTTAATTGAATAGTATTGGATGCTAATTAGGCATTTGAGACCCATTTAGATTGGATTTGAAATCCAAGTCTTGAAGGTACAATAATAAGTGTAATTATTTAATTTGGAATTAAATATGAATTAGCATTGGATACAACTTAAATTGGATTTAAAATTGTAGTTCGATATAATTCAATAATATGTACTTTGAGTATTTATTCATAAACGAGTTGGACTCGCGCAAATCAAATCGTTGTATGAACATTGGATGATCATTAATCAAAAATTAATTAATTGGATTAGATTGATTGATAGCATGCTTTGTGTGAATACTTGGATGTATTTTATTGAATAATGTATATCAGATGGATATTAGTTGGGTGAGGGTAATTTTGGAAATTATTATAAGTATGGTACTTATTTGTTAAATTGGACCTGCGTGTCCAGCCTTTCACCTCTTATACTCTTTGTATTTCTCTTCTCACCAATTCCTCTCTATGTAAATGAGGTTTCTTTTAGTGTTATGTAATTGGGTAGAAGTATGTAAAATGCTAGCGGGAGAGAGGAAAGAGATAGTGATTTGTTATAGGAACAAATTGTTATATATCTATCCGCATATCATTATTAATTTTATCGCGCCTTATTATGCTTTTAGAATGTATGTTTAAGGGTGTATGATGAGACCTAATCAAAGATAATAAATTGGTTGCCAATTTACGCGAAAAACCCTCAATATATATTAAAAGTTTTCCTTCCATTGAGTGGTTCTATCTCAAGATCCAAGATTGGCATTGGTTTGTTGGCCAAAGTCAAGATCATTGTCCATCGCCGATGTGTTTGAACCACGAAGGCTTTGTTACATATCGCATGTCTTGGGCAGTTGTGATTTGTTGGCCAAAGTCAAGGTCACTTTTGTACATCGACGTGGATTACGAAGCTTTCCCACTGTCATGGGTCACGCTTAACTGGAATCATTAAGCTTGTTGAGCCAAAGCCAAGGCTTAGTTGATTCAGAGGAAAAGGTTAGGATGATATATTGGATATATGTTTTGGACTTGGAGGTCCACCTACCGGATCTAGGAATTGGATGGGATCCAATTGATCTTAGAGATCTACCTAGTTAAGTTTCATACAGCTTGTTGGCCAAAGTCAAGGTTGTGTGTTATTTAACGGGATCCTAGCCCACTAGGAAACTAGGTTTCCTGAGTACTCCATAGAGGGTTAGAGGCTCGCCGAAAAATAGTGGGAGGCTAGTATTAAATTTGCAATTTCGTTTAAATACTTGCCAACACGCGCTCTTTTATTTTATATATCGTTGTTATAAATATATTAGTTGGACTTATATTGAATATTGCTTTCTTTGAACAGTTAGAGTGTACAAGACACTACTCCACTTGTAATTGATTATATAGTTAGACTATTGTAACCATTACATTTTGATTGTACCCGAAATTGTTGATTGGATAGTTGGACTATTGCAATCAAGATGGCTGGAAAGATTAGCGTTAGGGACATCATCATGGGCGATAATGTCTTTAACGGCTCCAATTTTCCATATTGGGAGATGAACCTCAGGATAGTCCTGGGGGCTGAGAAGTTACTCTATGTCATAGAGAAACCTCTCGGGCATGAGCCCGGAGTTGAGCAAATAGTATAGCATGAGCTTTGGAAGACTCATCGTGATGATAACTTTAGTGCTCAATCCGTCATGCTTGACGCAATGACTCCTCAATTTCGTCGTCAGAACAAAGGATTGGATCCTTATAGTATGATGTTGAAATTGAAGGATCTTCACAGATCTAATCTTAGATCTCAGAAGCATGAATTGTACAAGAAGCTCTTTCGCTCGCGTATGTCAGAGGGTACGTCTGTCGAGAACTATATGTCGCATATGATTACTGACATCGAACAGCTAGGTCAGCTGGGCATAACCTTCGAGGCCGAGACTTCTATAGATTTGATCTTATAGTCTTTACCCGACTGCTGGGGTGAGTTCATCATAAACTATAATATGATGAACCAAGAGAAAACTCTTGGAGAGTTAATGGCGATGCTGAAAGAAGCAGAGCTAGAGCTTCTGAATGGTAAGAAGCGCGAGGCGCATCTTACTTCGACATCCCAGAAGGCCAAGGCTTGGCCGAAGGCTTCTGGGGGTGTGAAGAAGAAAAAGAAAAGAAGCAAGGCTAAATCATCACAGTCTTCTGGGAAGACTAAGGACATATCCCAAGACGTCTGCCTACATTGTGGAAAACGGGGTAACTGGAAGCGTGACTGCCGTATGTACAAGGCGGAGTTAGAGGAAGTGAAGACGGGCAAGGCTCCGGCTTCAGGTATGTTTGTTATAAACATGTCCACTACTGGTTTAAAAATTGGATTTTTGATTCTGGATGTGGTATTCACATATGTACTGGTGTGCAGGATCTGCTGATTAGCAGAGTACTGGCTTCGGGCGAGATCGACCTACGAGTCGGAAACGGGACAATAGTCGCTGTTTTGGCCGTTGAGACTTATATTTTATATAAGCCCATGGGGCATGTAATTACATTAGGTGCTGTTATTTTGTACCTAGTTTGACTAAGGAACATAATCTCTGCATTTTGTTTAACCCGTTGCAGGTGTACCTTTGTATTATGAAACACTAGGTGTTTTGTATATAAAGATAATATTTTGATATGTATTGCAGATGTTAATAATTGTCTTTATGTTTTGAATATAAATAAATCTCAGACATATAATATGACAAATAAAAGGCTCAAACTGAATAAATCAGATGAGACTTATTTATGGCATTGTTGTTTGGGACACATTAATAAGACTCATATATCCACACTTTTGAAGAGTGAATACTTAGATGGATTTGATCCTAATTCATATGATGTCTGTGAATCTTGTTTATTAGGTAAAGTGCCTTAAACGCCTTTTAGCAGTAAAGAAGTACGTGCCACCGAGCTGTTAGCCCTCGTTCATGGTGACGTATATGGGCCCATGTCTAGCCAGGCTAGAGGTGGATATAAATACTTCGTAACCTATACGGATGTTGCATCGCGTTATGGTTATGTGTATTTAAGAAACACAAATCGGAAAATTTTGATAAATTTAAAGAGTTTCGACACGAAGTAGAAAAAAAGACAAGCAAAAGTATTAAAACATCACGGTTGGACCGTGGTGGAAAATACTTGAGCAATGAGTTTCTCGATTACTTGAAAGAGTATGGTATTCTTTCACAGTGGACTCCTCCCGTAACACCTCAATTGAGTGGTGTGTCCGAACGGAGAAACCAAACTTTGTTGGACATGGTAAAGTCAATAATGAGTCTCACTGAACTACTAATTTCCTTCAGGGGATACGCATTGAACAGTGCTATACTTATTTTGAATAAGGTTCCGGCAAAGTCTGTTGGATAGACTCCATATGAAATATGGACAGGAAAGAAACTGGATTTCTCATTCCTGAAGATTTGGGATGCTGAGCATACGTTAAACGTTTGGATGGTACCAAACTAGACCCTAAATCGGATAAGTGCCTATTTGTAGGTTATCCTAGGGAAACCAAAGGATATTACTTCTACAACCCACAAGAGAACAAGGTATTTATTGCTCTCCATGTGGTTTTCCTTAGAGGAATTCCCAAATGCAGTGGTAAGTGGGAGGAAAGTAGAACTCGATGAAAAATCAGATTGATAATGTTTCTGACACCGATCCCCTCACGGAACACGAACAGTTCATCAGGGATGAGACTGTTCCACAATCTTCTAATACACAAGAACCATGTTGTGATATTTATATCGTACCGCAAGTGTACGGTGTCAAGTTTTAGTATAAATGAGTTAAGAGTGTCGAACCCACAGGGATTGCGTTAACTCGCACTAAGTACTACAATTGATAATCCTAACTTTATTTAGAAAACAAATAATAAAGATTTATAATAGATAAATATAAAAACAATAAAATAGGAGGAACTAATACGATAGAGATTCTGGATCCTGATTTCACCTAGCTGTCGCCTATTTATTTGTCATGTCAATTAATCCATGTTCAGTTATATTGTTTATAAGTCAAGACTCCTAAAATATTCACTCTCTCTCTCGAGTGCCGAGTGAAAATATCATCAACTATAGACTTCGATATCTCTATAAAAATCCAATAGTTAACAACTCATTACGATTTGTGATTCTATATTAACGACTTCAAAGGACTACAGATTCTCTCGAACTCTATAAAATCCTAGGTTATATTCTCTAGATCCATTCAAAATCCCCTCTCTCGAGTAATAGATTTCAAACATATATCATCATATTTGTGGCCAGCAAACATAAAGCATTAAACTCAAAAGAATATAAATAAATCAACAAAACTTCATAACAAAATTGATAAACACAATACAAGGTTCAAGCATCGATTACACCATTCTCCAGAATTAAGGAGTTAGTTCATGACAAAAGATAAAATCAATGATAAACAATTCATGAATCTAATGGAAATCATTAGAGTTCTAAGAAAGAAACAAGAAGATAAAACCCGAATTGAATCTCTTCCTCCTCGGATGTCACAGCCTTTGTCTCCTCTTGTCGCTCTTCAATCCTCTCCTTGGATTTCTAAAAATATTTATTTCTGTGTGTTTGTGCAGTGTATTAGCCTCCTCTTGAGTATTGGACAAACTGTTCTATTTATAATAGAGGCTAAGAGTCATTAAACATCTAAGAAACCCTGAAAACCTGTTTCTGGTCCGCGGGGGACGCTGCGGCGCCGAACAGTGGGAGCTGTAGCGCCCAACTCTCGGGAAAATGTATGTAAATGACTAGATCTCGTCGAGTAGATGCAAATCAATAGATTATGGGTCTTGTAACTCTTTCTAAATCAAAAGTTATAGCCTTTTTAATTTCAGTGCGCAGCTGATGCTGATTTTTACTGCTTCTTGAGTCTGATACTCCCGATAGGTCCCGAAATACACGTATTTGCTCCATTCTTGATGTTATAATGCTTCCTACAAATAAGACATAAAATAAACTATAAAATACATTAAATGGCTCGAACCATAACAAAATAATAGGCTAAAGATGCTAAAATAAGTGGGTATAAACCACACTTATCAAACACCCCCAAACTTAAGATTTTGCTAGTCCCGAGCAAAAGATAAAATAAAAAATAAATTCAAATAAATAATTAAAAATAACTAAATTAACTAAGCCACTTTCGTAGGGATCACGATTGCATTTAGCATATGCAACAAGCCTTTAAACCCCTAGGCGGCCCTAGTGGACGAGTTATAGTCTCGTGAGGGCTTACAGCGACGACACCCACAAACGTCATTCACACACAATCATGCAAAAAATAAAAAAAATAACAAAAGATTGTCCCGATAGTTGCACATAAATATATCCTTAAAGAAAGCTTATAAATGAAATTAGAGAACCTTCAAAGTACACAATTACAACTCGAATCCAAATTCTTGAATAAATTATCCAAGCTAGACTCACGGTGAGTGTGTGTAAAGGTTCGGTCACAACTTGATTCCTAAGTAAGTCAACTCAATGATTTCGCTTAGAAATTAGAATCGATGGGTCAAATCAACCTAGATATCTCAATTATGCTCTGTAATTACTTTATTTTGTGCTCAGTATAGTATGATTTTCTCTTATTTTCTTGTCTCTTTTTGCTTTTCTTTTTTTTTTGCACTTTTTTTTCTTTCAACTCACCTACCCTTTAAGGTAGCATTTCTCCTCATGGTGTTCCTAATACTCGCCCAAGGGTAGCTTCACGCTTATCGGGTATAGGTGGTTTATTTTCTTTCTTTAGAGACATTTTTCTTTTTAGCTATACCACACTTCATAACACTAGCAAATCAAGATAGATATCTAAGCAAATGGTCATTCATCGACATGCAATTTCTTTAACTAGTCACCTTGTCAACTACTTAAGTTTTCACTGCTAAAAACCTATTTTTAAGTGCTTACGAGTCTAACATAAATCAGTTATTCAAGGCATCAGATAAAAGTAAATCGGGCACTTATCGTTTCTAAAATTTCACCATAAACATACAATATCATCACATGATTTATGCTTTACTATCTAAGACTAAAACAAATAATTTTTTTTTTCAATAAATTTAAACAACTAAATAGCAAGTAAACAGCATGCACACACCCCCAAACTTAAAATTTGCATTGTCCTCAATGTAAGATAAATATCAAGAACAAGAGTGAGGAACAACACTACCGTGCATGGAGTTGATCAGACTCTTGCTGGTTAGAATTTGGTTGCGCGGGCGTTATGTGTCTCGTGCTACCTGCCTAAATAATATGCGATTTAATAAATAGCACACAATAAAAAAATAAAAATTAAAAAATAAAGAAAACAATTATAAAATAAATGCAAGGGTTGCCTCCCCGCTAGCGCTAAGTTTAACGTCTTCAGCCAGACGCAACCACCCAAATGGTTATGGTGGCTTAAATGTAGTGAACCGGGTAATCTCATCTGCTTTCTTCTTTGGTATCCACCGGTTCTTATGACATGAAAAAGACAGCTTGGCAGGCTGTGGTAATTTATCCATAGATGGTCCCCCATGATATGTAGATTGTCCCATAGTTAGAAATTCTGGACTGCACATTCGGAAAAATTGGCTCGGTCTCCTTTTTAACCTTCCAGGGATCATCTCCAAGTGAGCACTGACTTTTCTTTTTCTCTTTTTACGGCGTTTTGGGATTGGTTTCAGGTTTAGTTGTAGAGAATCTTCCTTTATGAATGGCTGCACTATACTCGTAGGTTGCTGAAATACTGATTCACCCTGTCTGGTTTCAACTCTATTCCCTACTATATCTACCCTGTGATATTTTGCACCATCTTGAGGACTCGGCATGGCTCTGATAGCACTGAAGATGACTTCTTTATATTTACTGCCTAAATCATGAGAGGTGTCTTTAATCTCTTTTCCGCTCCTAAGGGTTATGACTTGACTTTGCTCTTTGGGGTTGACTTCAGTATTACTATGAAACACCCATTCCTATTGATTTTCCATGGAAGAAACAAGCAGCCCAATTTGCGCTTCTAAAGATTTCATATTTGCCTCTATATTGCCCATTCGTGTTTCGATGTTATCCAGCCTTGACTCATTCTTCTCAAACCTCTCTGAAGCTATAGCTACAAACGTGCTCATGAGGTATTCTAAGGAAGGTTTCTGCTCAGCTCTTGGATAATTGAAGCCATGAGGAGGTTGCAAAACGTTCTCCATATCAGCATACGAAAAATTCTGATGATAATAGTTAGGCATAAGACTGCCTCTATAGTTGTTGAAGTTCCGATTGTTCACATACTGTACTTGTTCAAATCCTGCTCCTCCGTTGGATAAAAGCATTCCATTAGCAGAAGCAGCTTCAATAGATGGTTGGCCCATTTGATTTGTCAATACTGCTAGATGAGTCGTGAGGGACGATACTTGAGCTATCAGTGCACTAACAAGATCTGCCATTGCTTCTTTTCAAACTCAACTCGTAAGAAAAAAATAAAACAAAATAAAATAAAATAAAAAATAAGAAATAAAAACAAAAATAAAACTTAAGACAAAAATAAAGGAAATAAAAATAATAAATAAAAATAAAATAAAATTCTAAATTAAAGCTAAAATTACTTGGTAGTAGTATTAATGTGAATTAAATAAACAATCCCCGACAACGGCGCCAAAAACTTGTTGTGATATTTTATATCGTACCGCAAGTGTACGGTGTCAAGTTTTTGTATAAATGAGTTAAGAGTGTCGAACCCACAGGGATTGCGTTAACTCGCACTAAGTACTACAATTGATAATCCTAACTTTATTTAGAAAACAAATAATAAAAATTTATAATAGATAAATATAAAAACAATAAAATAGGAGGAACTAATACGATAGAGATTCTGGATCCTGATTTCACCTAGCTGTCGCCTATTTATTTGTCATGTCAATTAATCCATGTTCAGTTATATTGTTTATAAGTCAAGACTCCTAAAATATTCACTCCCTCTCTCGAGTGCCGAGTGAAAATTCATCAAACTATAGACTTCGATATCTCTATAAAAATCCAATAGTTAACAACTCATTACGATTTGTGATTCTATATTAACGACTTCAAAGGACTACAAATTCTCTCGAACTATATCAAATCCTAGGTTATATTCTCTAGATCCATTCAAAATCCCCTCTCTCGAGTGATAGATTTCAAACATATATCATCATATTTGTGGCCAGCAAACATAAAGCATTAAACTCAAAAGAATATAAATAAATCAACAAAACTTCATAACAAAATTGATAAACACAATACAAGGTTCAAGCATCGATTACACCATTCTCCAGAATTAAGGAGTTAGTTCATGACAAAAGATAAAATCAATGATAAACAATTCATGAATCTAATGGAAATCATTAGAGTTCTAAGAAAGAAACAAGAAGATAAAACCCGAATTGAATCTCTTCCTCCTCGGATGTCACAGCCTTTGTCTCCTCTTGTCGCTCTTCAATCCTCTCCTTGGATCTCTAAAAATATTTATTTCTGTGTGTTTGTGCAGTGTATTAGCCTCCTCTTGAGTATTGGACAAACTGTTCTATTTATAATAGAGGCTAAGAGTCATTAAACATCTAAAAAACCCTGAAAACCTGTTTCTGGTCCGCGGGGGACGCTGCGGCGCCGAACAGTGGGAGCTGCAGCGCCCAACTCTCGGGAAAATGTATGTAAATGACTAGATCTCGTCGAGTAGATGCAAATCGATGGATTATGGGTCTTGTAACTCTTTCTAAATCAAAAGTTATAGCCTTTTTAATTTCAGTGCACAGCTGATGCTGATTTTTACTGCTTCTTGAGTCTGATACTCCCGATAGGTCCCGAAATACACGTATTTGCTCCATTCTTGATGTTATAATGCTTCCTACAAATAAGACATAAAATAAACTATAAAATACATTAAATGGCTCGAACCATAACAAAATAATAGGCTAAAGATGCTAAAATAAGTGGGTATAAACCACACTTATCAAACCGCGTAGGTCGGAGAGAGTCAGAAAACAACCTTAGAGGTATGGGTTTTTGATCTCACCTCATGTAGATATTAATCTTATTGAGGAAGATGAACCGGGTACGTATGAGGAAGTGATACAAGGTATCGACTCCGCTTTATGGCAAGAGGCCATGAAGTCCGAAATGGATTCCATGTATACAACCAAGTTTGGACACTGGTTAATGTACCAGAAGGCATTGTGCCTATTGGTAGAAAATGAGTCTTCATGGTGAAGACAGACATGGATGGCAACAAACAAACACACAAAGCTAGGCTTGTAGCGAAAGGGTATCGTCATCAACATGGTGTTGATTACGACTAAACCTTTTACATGTTGCCATGATTAAATTCATTCGAATAATACTTGCTATAGCTGCATATTTCGATTATGAAATATGGCAGATGGACGTCAAAACCGCTTTCCTTAACGTAAACCTTTTGAAGGATGTTTATATAAAACAATCTGACGATTTTATCATGCCAAAACATGCAAACAAGGTTTGCAAGTTAAATCGATCCATTTATGGATTTAAGCAAGCATTGCGTTCTTGGAACCAACGTTTTGATGAGATCCTATTACAATATGGTTTCATTCAAAATGAAGATGATTCTTGTGTATATAAGAAGGTTAGTAGCAGCACACTGACATTGATTGTCCTTTACGTTGATGATGTATTGCTTATTGGCAATGACATTCCTATATTAAAATTGGTGAAAGCTTGGCTTTCATTAAAATCATCCATAGAAATACTTGGGAGAGGCAACCTTTATTCAAGGAATAAGGATCTATTAGGATAGATCTAAAAGTTATTGGCACTCTTCGAGAACTCGTACATTGACAAAGTGTTGAAGAGATTCAATATGGATCAGTCCTAGAAGGGACTACTTCCAGTGTCACATGGCATCTCTCTATCTAAGGACATGTGTCCTAAAACTCAAGATGAGAGAGATTCAATGAATCAGATCCCGTTCGCTTAAGCAGTCGGATCGATCATGCATGCCATGAAATATACGCGACCTGGTGTCTCATATGCTTTGAGCATCCGTAGTCACTATCAGGCCGATCCAGGTGATGATCACATGATTGATGTAAATAACATCCTTTAGTATCTTAGACAAACTAAGGATTCTTTCTTAAAATATTGGGAATGATAACTTGAGGTGACTAGGTTCATCGATGCAAGTTTCCAAACTGATAAAGACGACTGTAAGTCGCAATAAGGGTACATATTTTGTTTGAACGACGGAACAGTGAGCTGGAAATCTTCCAAGCAAGATACTGCTGCCAATTCAACAACAAAAATGGAATACATTGCTGCGTCTGAGGTAGCAAAAGAAGCATTTTGGATCTATAAAATTCCTAATTGGATTAGGAGTAATTCTGTTAGCAGCTGAGCTGGGCTACAGCATAGGCTAAGGAACCACGGTCTCAATAATGATCCAAGTATGTACTTCGATGGTTTCATCTGATTCGTGAGGTCACACATCGTGGCGATGTGATGATTAAAAAGATCATTTCAGATGATAACCTTGCAGATCCGCTGACCGAAAGCTATTTCTCAGTAAAAGTTTGAGCGACCCGTACATAGTTCAAGTGTTGGACACTTGAGTGATTGGCTATAGGCCAAGTGGGAGATTGTTGGACAATTATGACCCATAGCATCACTATTTTAAAAGACATGGTGTTCTTTGTACAATTTAACTATGTGACAAAGGAAATTGCTCTTTTATCATTTTGTAATTGGATTACTTGGATAGATAAATGATAAAAGTCCATATGATTAGTACCGGATTAATAAGATATGAGACAATATTAATCCACGAAAGATTTAATCATTAAATATCCCTAGTCGTAATATTATCGAAACTGGACATCGATAATGCGGAATAGACTAGTATTACACTTGTGCGCGTTATGGAAGCTTAACGACATAGTTCTCATATATTTAAGTATTGGATATTTATGCAAGTGTGATATGAGGTTCTGTTAGCCGTTGAACTGGGAACAGCTTCGCTCTGGATAGACCCCTCGGAATCCCATTGGTAGTATGACTATGTGTCTATGGGAATCCGAATCAGGGTAGGTGTATTTGGTCGTCCGAGGCTTTAAGAGGTTATGTGTACGCCTCTTCTGGGTTTACTGAGAATTGTAGTGTATTGGGTGTGATGTCAAGATGGAAGTATCACTTCAGTCATATGGAGATGAAGATCACGCAGGGATACAGAACTAGTACTCTCAAATGCTGCAGCTATCGAGATAGTATGACTAGGTCATGATTATCCGATTAAAGAGACTAGTTGCTAGTGATCCGATATATGCTTCGTACAGGGCATACACAATTCCAGCCCTAGGCCTAACATGTGACATCCGATATGGATTGTAATACGGAATACATTGTATAATATGACTGATACAGATTATATATATTCCATGTTGAATATATTTATGGAGAATTGGGTAGGCACGGTGCTTTGCTAGAAGCCAACCATGTCTTGTAAATCGGTGAGAATGTGGTACGCGGTATGCACGTGTCAGATAGTCCGACAACCGTATTTACTGCCAACATATCCAGGGATCTCTTTGGTCGCTTCCCAAAGATTCACCGATGACATTTGACTCGAACAGAATTAATCTGGGATTAATTATGAGAGAAAGAACTAATCTGGGATTAATTGCGGCAAGAAATTTATCTGGGATTAAATTCGTCTAGAATAGAGAACGCGATTAATTTGGAATTAATCGGCAAAGTAAATTTAATAGTTAAATTTGATTTTACTATTTAATTTATTTATTGGGCTAAAATAATATATTGGATATATTAATTGAAATTGGATTTCAACGCGGAATTAAAATTACATTTTAATTCGTGCAAATGAATTATTTTGGAATTAATTCGTAAGCGGCTTTCGTAATAATTTTGCTAGGCATTATTATTTAATTAAATTGGATTTAATTACGTCGCGATGGAAAATTCGTTTAGTCGGATTAAACGAACCGGGCCCAAAATGTGTTGTGTAAGCCAACCAAATTTTGAATTTAAAGTGGTGGGACCCACTTTACTTACATCACATGTCACTTTTTGTGATGGAAGTGGTTGCCAACATTAAAGGTTGAACTTTAATTACAAATCACACAACTTTTTGAGATAAGTTTTTGGAAAACACAAAAATCACTATTCTCCCTTCTCTTTCTTCATGAAGCTGTGAGCTTCTCCTCTCTCAATTGAAGTTTTGTTGCAAAATTTCAAGTAAGATAACGCTTAAGGAGTTGAATATGTTAGGGAAACTCACCCAAGTGTTGGAAACACTCTACAAGCTTGGAGCCTCAACATTCAAGGAGAAATTTTTGAAATTCCTCAACCGATCATTGTAAGTCTTCCGCAACTTTCTTTGATTTTATTCACACATAAATCTTATTAGGATCCTTAGGCATGTCTAGGACACTAACAGTGACATCTTCTCTGAACTGTAGGGGACAATTAATACCCTTCCGTAACAGAATATAAGGGTATTCAATGACGACGAAGGATATCTCCCTAATCATTTAGAATGACTGACATTTGCTTCAGATGTCATAACATGGTTCTTACTCTAGACAGCCACCGACAGGCTCAATCGACGTGATCTTCAGTCAATAGATAAAAAACGTTCTCTCCTTATCACTATCCATGTTTGTGGTGTTAGGCTCATGGGCAATATCATATGGCATATGGTTCCGGTTGACACGACGGTACTAATCGACAAAATAGGACCGACCAGCGTCATCCCTTTTATGGGATCTAAAGTCCAATAGACATCAGTCGTATGTCGAGTCAAGATGAAGACCTGGACTTTCATCTGGATCAAACGATATAGAAGACTCCTCTGGACCTTCTTTAGGTCTATTTGGATGGTGATTATCATGGACCTTCATCTCGTTCAGTCGACGGGAACATTCTCCATGACTCTTGCTGAGAAAAGATGAAGACTTGGACCTTCATCTGGTCCATGCAATATAGAAGACTCCCCTTTCAGGTCTAGTCGACTGAAGATTATCTTAAACCTTCATCTAATCCAGACAACATAGAAGAATCCCCTGGACTTTATTCAGGTCTAGTCGGCTGGAGATTACCCTGAACCTTCATCTAGCCCAGACAACATAGAAGATTCCCCTAGACCTTCTTCAAGTCTAGTCGGCTGGAGATTATCCTGGACCTTCATCTGGTCCAGTCATTGGGAACATTCCCCATGACTTTTACTGAGTCAAGATGAAGACATGGACCTTCATTTGGTCCAGACGACATAGAAGACTCTCCTGAACCTTCTTTAAGTCTAGTCAGCTAGAGATTATCCTGGACATTCATCTGGTCTAGTAGACGGGAATATTCCCCATGACTCTTGTCGAGTCAATATGAAGACTTGGACCTTCATATAGTCCAGATGACATGGAACTCCCCTGGACTTTCTTCAAGTCCAAATAATTGAGAGTTACCTTTGTAGGGTCAGAGAACCTCCTCGATCACAATCTTGTCCAATCGACTGAGAGAACTCTAAAACCCTCGTCGACTTTGCATGACCTTCAGTTGGTCAAAGAAAATGATATGGTGATTTCATAAGACATACTCATATAATACTCCCCAAGCCAAGTACTCATTGATTTAGAGAGAAGAGGAAAAACTGTACAGGCCAAATTTGGGGAGATGACCAAAATGTTATTATATCTCAAGCTCATGTATCAGACAAAGCCCAATTAACACAAGGCTTCTACAGCCCTTGATCTACGTATGTGATTCCTCCATATGGCCCACAAGCCCATACACCCCAAGGGAAGAAGGCCATTCGGCCGAAAGGCTTTTGAGAGCCCATACGACTTACAAGGATTTTAACAAGATCCTAACCATGTTACTTGATGTCCCATTTGACATTATCGGGCTAGTCTACGCTCTAATTCATTTTAACAATGAGACTAAGTCATTGGATTAAAGCAAACTACTTACAAACTCGATGGTATAATCCAAATACTATAGGGATTACATTTAATCCTGGATATCTAAATAGAGTAGGTGTACGACTACTCTAAGGAATCCTAATCCGATTTAAAGGCTAATTCACAACCTATAAAAGGAGAGAGGGGGTTCCAAGGTTTGATTCATTCAAGTTTTGACACTCACAATCAAGTACTCAGAGCATATAATACACATAAACACTAGTCTACCGCCCTCACGATAATCAATCCAAGAAGGTTAAGGTAACCCTAAACCTTGTTCTTCTCTCTCTTTCCATTAGTCTACATCACTGATTTGATCGTCAGAGCACTTACGGCATCCACCGCACCGTTGGGTAGTTACTTCACTTTCACTTTCCCTTTGTTTTACAGGATCGCTGGTGCCCTATCATACAAATCTCAATTGTAGGCCGATGGTGAAATTCAGCGTCTACATAAATAAATTTTTTAATATGTTTTCCAAGTTGACCAACTTTTTACATTCCAACCTTTCACATTCTTCGTTAACAATACTTTACTTGCAAATGAGTTAATTACTGTTTACTATAAGTTATAAAACTTTCATTTTCAAACTCCCAAATTTTTTACTTCTAAAAATAATTATTATTATATGTATACATTTACATAAACTAAATTTGAACTCAAATTAATAAACTCAACTTTTCTATTAATTCTTCAATTAATCATGATGTACATGTATAAGTGATAAAAACATCCTTTCGGAAGCTTTGTTTATATGAAGCCCCAAGAATCTCGAACCCGTTTTGTTAAAAAAAAACTCTCCAAGATCAATTTGAACCTCTAGAGAACCTACCTCTACAATCTTTATGTATTCTTAAAGTAATGTTGTTAGTGAATTTTAAAGAAGCCACAAATAATCGATAGTCTTTGATAAGTTTTGTATTAAATCAATTAACAAAGAGAATCTCTCTCTCACCAATAGAATCACGCCAATATGCTTGAATTTTCTTGAAAGTTATTCGTATTCCATTAATGAGAAATAACCATTTAAATAATATGTACAATACTTGTCCAGTAAGTAAAAAGAAAACAAATCATAATCCAATCATAATAGGAAATTAACTACCTAATCCTAATAGGAAACTAACTAGTTTGACCACTAAGTAAATATAAATAATTATTAATTAAAGTAAGATTTGCATGTGGACTTTAATGTCTATGGCCCACACAAAAATTACATAAATATAACATAAAGAAATCAATTCAAGCACAATAATTTTCCATATGCACATTCTTATAGCTCTTTTGGCCTGTATTGATCTTATTAATCATGGGCTTGTTCTTTAAACAATTTGATCAAGTTGAAATAGCTTAGTCCATATTCTTTTATAGCCCACATAACTTGATTCTGCTGCTCGATTTTGTTGACTACAACCACAAATGCTTGGATTAGGCCGACCATCGCTTCTTTAATCTTCTTAGCTCTATGCCTCATAATTAGCCCAATAGGAACTTGCATTGGATCAATTCTATACATGACTGAATCTTTAATAGGTTTATTCCTTGTGTTCCTTGATTTGCATCATCCCCCCTCAAAACGATTTGGCATCAAATTTGAACCTGCATTAAAACGAGATAAATCAGAAACGTTGAAGGTAATATAAATATTATACTCATCTGGAAGATCCAATTTATAAGTATTGTCATTGATGCGCTCCAAGAATTGAAATGGTCCATATGTAGACATTGTATTTTTACACATAGCCTAATGACGAGTATCTTATGGGGTATCATGCGAAGGTTCATAAAGTTGCAAGGATGAATGCTGGAAGGGAAGGGAAAGAATTCAGAAAAGTGGCCAAATGCTGATCAAACATCTCCTATGTCTGACCAATATTTTTCTCAGTCCATAATATCCGGTCAGAAATATATTGAAAACCTTAAATCTAGCCAACTATATGACAAGATGTTAGTGAGTGTGCATATTATCAATTACTGAAATCACGAGATTTTATTAATGTCTGGCCAGATAAATATTTGAAATAAATATATGATCGGACATGTATTCAGCTATTAGGGAGTGTGTAGATTTTCAACTACTGGAATCACGGTCCTGATTAATGTCTGGCCGGATGTATATCTTAAAATAAATATTTGACCGGATGTCGATCATGCTGTAGCTGACATTGTAGATTGGAAATCCGTAGAGATAGGGAGGTGATTTGATTTCCCCTTCCCTTTTCAGTCCCAGTTTGGGCACTATAAATAGAACCCAAATCCTTCAACAAAAAGGCTGGAGCTTTTATCTTAGTCCTAAGTGTAACACCCCGGTTATCATGACGCAATCACGATGGTTAATTCCTACGTGTGTGAAGCATCATTCAGTCATATAATTATGCATTATTCATGAGCATTAGTTGTGGTATGATTTTTGTAATTTTCCGGTACCCTTAATTTTATCGCGTTATGACTAGTCTTTGGTATATTGGTAATAACTTGGGCTACAAGTATCCATTTTTAGTGATCTTGATACCGTCAGTAAGCTAAGACATAGAGCTACAATTTCTGTGCTAAGAAAATTTTCCAAAATTTGGGCAAAACTAGGTCAAATTTGAGAATATTTAAAGCTACCCTGCATAGTGACGTGAATGTGGTAGAAATTTTGACACGTGGCAAGTGGAATTAAAAAATTTTATTTTTAATCTTAATTTTTATGACACTTATATAAGATATCACTATTCATTTTTATCCTTCATGCTCCCTGTGAAAATTAACCATTTTTTTTCACCATTTCTTCCATTTTCTCCATTTTCTCGACCAAACCAAAAGAAGCTAGGTTGTGTTGCTTCCAAGAGAATCAATTAAGTTTTTCTTCACTGTTTGGTATATCATGAACCATAATTTACATTTGTAAGCTTTGCATTTAAAATTGATGAAACCCTAAGTTAGAGAAGGTATGGTATTGCATGATTATGTCTAAAATTGAGTGTTTATTTATGATTATGGTGATGAAATAACATGGATTAGGTATGAAATTGATTATCAATGAAAAGTTTGGAAATAGGTTGATGCGATCAAATTAGGGTAATTTGTGTGCTTAAGAAATTGAAACATGGTGATATTAAGAATCATGATAAAGAATGGAATTGTGTTGTGAAACTTGTAATATGTGGTATGGCCGAATTGCATGAAGCCATGGGATGGCTGTGGGTTTTCATTTATAGTAGTAAGATGTGCATGTTATGAATGATTGTTAGGGTATAGATAATGTTAATAGTTTGAACAATTTTAATGTTGAATACGAGGTTGTTTCATCGTTGTTGCAGAAAGTATGACAATTTGCATAGAATGGCCTATTGCTGGGAATGACTTAGAAAATGGCCTAATGTGTAAACATGTTTTGTGAGTGAATGTTTCTATGTTTATATTTTTCATGTTATTCACATTGTGGTATATTTTACTCACAACATATACATTATGAATTACAAGCATGATCTATGACATATAAGCTACATTTTACTTTCTGCAAGTTAAGTTTCACATGTACAGTTCATGTTTTGCTAGTTTGTAGTTCATGTACACATGTCTATGAATCATTTTTTGGTGAGTTAAGTATGCACATATTCAATTTATGTTTTCATAAATCATGTATTCATTTTATGTTTCCAATTATGTTAATATGTCACATGTTTAAGATCTACATTATCACTTGTGTGTGCTTCCATTTAAAAGTACTGGTTAGGAAATTCTTTCGAGCGAGATTCATCCCATACCTATTATAAAATAGAAAATGAATTTCACACGAGCATTGTATGCATAAACCAGTACACATGATAGTTTATGGTTACGTGTCTTCAATTTATGAATTCTATATTTTAGTTTATTTGCATAGTTTCTAATTTATGTTTTCAATTTATAGTTCATGCATGTCTTCTAATTGACGTTCATGCATGTCTTCCAGTTGACGTTTATGCCATGATTTCAAGTTTATGCGTTATAGATTAATAATTATTTTTAGATAGGTAGTTGATGACATGATTCATGTATGGATTAGGTAGATCTAAGCCACCAAGGGTTTAGGTTGGTTATATCCAAAGGTTTTGGGTGTGGTTTGGTATAATGATGCATAAATTTTATGTTAGAGTATTGTATTAAATTAGAATCATGTCATTAAAGTCCCTCTAATATGTCATGATCATGTCACGTCAAAAGCATGGGCAGCAGTGTTCGTAGAGTAGCTTAAGTTTAATAGTCATGCCATGTTCTCAGATCATGCTTTCATGTTACAGTTCGTACCATATTTTAGGTCATGTTTTCATACTTGTAAGACAAGTTACATTTTCAGGCCATGTTTTCATGTTTAGGTCACATCACGTTTCTTATGTTTATAGTTTGTGTTGAACAGTTAAGTCATATTATCAGGTTTACAGTGTAGTTCATGTGTATAGTCGTAATTTTCAATATATGTTTACATGTTATAGTTCTCAAATTATATTTCAGTTTTCAAGACATGTATATAGTTTTCAGATCATGTTTATATTTTCAGATTACGCCATTGTCTACATGATTACATTTTCATATTTACGTTTACAGTTTAAGTTTTCATGTATAGTCAGGTTTGTAGCTTATGCTTTTCAGTCTACAACAATGATTGGGTTTTCAATTTATGATTTACATGTTTTCAATTCACGCTTTTCCACGTGTTATGTCTTCAGCTTACGTTTTCATGAAATATGTTTTCAAGTTCAGGATTTACATGATTTTCACTTTAATTTTTTCAGTAAATAGTTTACAAAAATAAGAAACGAAATGTTTTCAATCCACCAATAGAGTACCGTTCCCTCATATATAGCTATCTCAGGAATGCTTAGCTCAGCAAGCCTAATGGTCTTTCAGTGACCCTCCTAGGCATTTCATGTTCATGTTCCCATACTTATGCGGTGCTAGGTACCGCCAAGTAGGATTCATGCTGTATGAGCGAAGCGAGGTTTATCGCCATGCATATGATGTCAGCGATCACTACACTGTTGGGCTCGCAGCCCGTAGAGAGTGCAGATAGTCCCGCGGCGGTACTAACCAGAGAATAATGGAGTCACCACCTGGTATGAGACACTGAGAATGATTTAAAGTTGCACTACACCCCTCACAAGGTCTGACCTTAAACCCGTTTGGTTTCAAAATAGTCCTTTATTGATACCAGTATAATATTTACGCTTGAAGGAGGTGTCCCCATATCTTATAATACAGTCACAAGCAATATATTTTATAAAGCACGCATCATAGTGCAAACATGAAAATAGATAAATAAATAAATACAGTTTGTATGCAAATAAAATATTACAAGAGTGATTAAGTAAGATAAAATAGGTTAAAACATGTAATATATGGGTCTTGCCTCGGAAAGGCCTAGCCGGGCATGGCCTAAGGTCGATCGGATATAGAATTCAATCTTTATATCCGGTCGGATGAAAATGAGAAGTGAGATTTTCTATGATGCCTTTGACACGGCGACCATGACATTGTTGAGCTTATTGCTCGTAGAGAGTATAATTAGCTCACGGGGAAACAATAGGAGAATGAAGGAGTCGCCACCAACTAAGAGACACTAGGAATGATTTAAGGGCGTACTACACCCCTCGCAAGGTCGAACTTAAAGCCATTTGGGTACGAAATGTTCCTTTACTCATGCAAGTATAATATCGAGGTTTGAAGAGAAGTATCACCATGTCTTATAATGAAAGTATCATGCGAAGTAATTTTAAAACACTCGAGAGCACGAACATAGAAATAAAGTCAGCAAACGAAGACAAACAAGCATCCAAGAAATATTATAATAATAATAATATAAAAAATAACAAAATTAGTTAAAGCTGGCCAAACATGGGAATGACCAGTCGAATATGTATTTTAAGATGTATGTCTAGTAGGACTTACTGGAAGTCTGGCTGGAGGTGCAAAATATTCCAGAATTATGAAACACATACAATAATAATAAAAAGATAAAGAACAGATGGCAAAGCAATCTAATAAGACGAATGATGAAGAAACGAGCAGGAATCATGCCAAATAATAGTAAAAAAAACATATATAATGACAGAAAAAATCGACAGTCATCCTTTCCTTGGTACGTGGAATTGAATTCCAAGTGCAGACAGTACTACCGTATATTCAGATTCGACTAAAGAATTTACGTCTAGGTTTCTATCCTATAAAACACATAAAAGTATGTTGCAAGATGTAGCCTTATATACGACCGAACTTAATCTATGACGGCTACATATCTGGCCGGACAAACAAGATGTCTAGCCGGATATACCGTATCAAAATAGTAAATATGGAATTAAAGTTTAAAGGCCCTCAGGTCTTGCCTTAGGTGTTACTCGACTTCGAGAGCACGTCTAAAAGTTTTGGTTGATTATAGGATCTGCCTATTGGAGAAATATTTAAGGTATTAATATTCCATGTTTTGTTGCTGTGTGTGAGTACTTCTCTGATTTCTTTGGTAAAGAGTCAGTTTTAGGTCACAAAATTCGGATCGCCTTTTAGTTATGTAAAGCTTCTCTTTTTATAGTAGCAACTTGTAGTTAAAGAAGAAAATAATCTCCTTAATAGGAAATTATTAAAAAGAAATTGGCAATTATGGAATATGGTAATAAGTAAAAAGATAATTAGGGAAAGTGGTTAAGAAGAAAAAAATATGGGTTTATGGAAGTTGACTAAAAAGGAAAAAAAGATCGAATCCTTCTGCAAAAGATCTGAATTTGATTCAAAAGTGAAAATAGCGTGAACTAGAAATGCACAACATATCCAGCCTGACTTCGATTATGTCCGGCTGGAGTTGATGGTTATGTCTGGTCGGATGTGATAGTTATGTCCAGCCAGATATATATAACAATTCTCTAGTATTTAAACCTTACAACCCCTTAAACATTCGTGTGGTGTCCCTATAACAACTTATCATCAATCCATGTGAAAATACAATGTCTACGGTCACCCCCATTTTAGTAGGCTTGTACAGTGTGTGAAAGTGACATGTCTATCAAAGTCATGCATGTATTTTTACTTACCTGGTTCGCTGGGCATCGCCAAACTTACCTGTAGTAGTAATGTAGGAATCGATTTCCTAGCGCAGTAGAAGCAAGTTAGCCATCCGGGATCGGACTTGAAATTTTTTATGGCATTCCCTTCACTTGGCCGAATGTTACTAGCTCTTTCACTAAAATTTTGCTTTTGTTTTGAATAAAATTTCAGCCACCAAACAGCCCCGGAACAGTGGCTTAAAACTGGACTGTTTTGGACACGAAATAAGCCCAGCAGATCCCTGATACAGCCTCTAATTTATACCTGCACCAGTAAAGTTTCAGGTCTGATTTTTATATTAAAACAATCCCAAAACAGTTTTAAAAAATAGCCCTGAATGTTTCCCAATTTTTCTGAATTAAAACCAAATCAAACCGAGCCCCAAAAATCCAAAGTAAGAGGCGGCAGTGAGCAAAATTATACTCACTGCTGAAACAAAAATAAAGGAGAGAATGATGAGGATGTTTGATTCAATTCCGAATGGCCTTCCAAGTTATGTCTCGTAACCAACATAAACTAGTGTGGCCTAAACTCACAGACTAATCTTTAAACACTTTAGAGATTGAAATTGTCACCCAAAAGTTTTTGGTATTTGTTTTTATTTTTCTTCTTTTCTTTCAACTCTTGAGAGAAAAGATTAACTAGGGTGTCTAGCGTTTGATCAAAATGAATTAAGGTGAAAACCACTTCATATTTTATACTTAGGGTTTTATTTTACCAATTAAAACAAAAACCCTTCCCCTTCTTTTATGAAAAAATCGGCCACCTTTAGAAATTTTCAAAATTTTTGTAACATCATATTTACTTTCCATAATGACATTAGTGTTTGGATGTATGCCCTTGAGCTTTATGTAATGTAAATGGTATTATATTTTATGAAATAAAATGATGCATTATTCATTTATCAAAATGTTTGTTTAATATCGGATATTGTAAATTATCTTGTTTACCATAGATTACTTATGTGCCTTCAGACTTAGTGGATGAGTGTCATACACAAGATGATTTAAGTTTGAAGTTAGTAATCTAAAATAGTCCATAGAGAGTAAACAAAGCGGGCACTTTATTTGTGGTTTATCTATATTTGCGGTCCATTCTATAATTGTATGACGACATTGATCCGGGATCGTCCATGTGAAGACATGAGAATGAAGGAATCTTGTATGATGTGATTATATAGGACTGGACCCAGATAGAAATGAGTTTCTTATAATATCCATTAAATAAAGAAATTCATTTTGATATACTAGATGGTCATATATGGATTAATTTGAATCCTGAGTGTACTACAAACTCCTGCATGGCAGACTATGTCATTTGATTTACAAAGGTGATGTTGGTGCAGTAATCCCGACCAATAGCTACGTACTTTGAGGACATGGTTTCCTGTGTAGTTGGAGATGTTTTATATAGATATGGAGTTCACTTCTTCTTGCGAGAAGTATAAGAGTATATTCGTTAAAGGTTGATTATGTACTTGAACGGTTAGAGCACTCAAGTCTTTCTATTACGAATAGAAAGATTAACATTCATAATGGTTATGAATAAATCGTTCATTAGAGAATCAATGGTACTTAAGATAAAAAATAATTAGAAGGGTATAACGAATATTATAACCGGTTGTAATTACAAGATACTCGTGAAAGGCCAATCCATATGTAATGACTATATCAATGGACACTGACGTGGTTCAACTTAATTTATCTATCTACGACAACAAGAATGCAACTTCGTGTTTTTAGTGGAATAACCCGGAGTTAATAATTCAGAATATTTGATTAAGATTTTAATTAATATTTCGGGATTATTGGAGCTTGGAACTGTAGGTCCATTTAGTCCCCGTGCTAGTTCGATATACTATAGCAGATTTAACATAATTGGATAGTCCAATTATATACTCACATATGTAAATATTATTAATATGATTAATAATATTATTTTGTCACACTTTAAACTATAAGTAAAATTTTATATATAATTTTTATAATTATATGATAATTAATTACAAGTTATTAAATTATAAATGATATAATTAAATAAAGGTTAAATTTCTAATCTCCAAATTTGGGTTTTGGAAACCCATAAATTTAATTTGGAAGTTACACCTTTTAAAAGCTGTTAACCTTTTTATTTTTGTAACATCTTTTCCATTATGGAAAATTAAAGATCGATGTTACAATTTTTTTTTTTAAAAAAAATTTAATGGCCGAAACTTTCTTGGTGGGGAGAGGAAGAGTTGTGTTTTATTTTAGAAATAAAACCGTAAGTATAAAAAGAATTTATTTTTTTCTTTCTTGCCTAAGTTATCTCATTTGCAACCCTAACCACCCTATTCTTGTTCTAAGAATTCTCTCAAGTGTTGAGAGAAGAAAAACAAGAACAAAAGATAAACTAAGACAAAAACTTGTGTGACTTTTAATCTCTAAACAATTTAGGGATTTGTTTTGTGAGTGTAGTCTACTCTATTTTCTGTTGGTGATGAGACATAGTACATAAGTCTTTTTGGCGTCGAACCAAAATCCATCATCATCCTGTTTTCTCTTGACCCACGGCAGTGAACATTGTTTTTGCTCATTGCCGCACATAGTTTTAAGGTTTCGGGGCTCATTTTGTTTTTGTTTTAATCCATGAATTTTAGGGAACATTAAGGGGTGTTTTGGGGCTTGTAACGACTGGGGATTTTAACTACTGTTTCATTATGAGACGAGTGTGATGAAATGTAAACAATTTTTGGAAACTTATGCTCTCGTGAGATGACTATCGGTAGATTCTTTGAAAATCCGATATTAGATGTTACAATGTACTACTCCGGATAGTTCATAGTATTTGGGCCATAACTTTCTCATTCAAACTCCAATCTTTAGGAACTTTATATCGTCGGAAAGATGAGATCGAGTTCTACAACTTTCATGTTGAACATTTTTCTTAATTCGAAACATAGGTAAGCTGAAAATGCAAGTAAAAAATCTAGATGAATAGTACCGCAGACTTATCTAGAAAAGTCTCCTATATTCTCCAAATTTCCACATTTTTCTGCATCCTTCCAAATATCAAACAACCCCATGTATAAATAAGGAGCACTATTCAAGGTTTCCTAAAATTAGGAAAGAATGAAGAAGAAAAAAAACGTAGAAGGGAGAGGAAGAATAAGAGAAGAAGAAGAAGGGAAGAAGAGAAGAAGACGGAGAAGAGAAGAAGAGAAAAAAAACAGAGAAAAGAGAGAGGATGAAGCAAGGAAGATCATTGTTAACCATGGAAGACTTGGAGGATGGACAAAATCAAGCATAAAGAAGGTAAGGAAACTTGACCCAAATTGAGATACTTTGAATTTTAATGATTTAATAAGTATAACATGTTGAGAATTTGAAAATGATGATGATTGAGTGATTGTTATGCTAAGAAGAATGGTGATTGTGTGAACTTCCCAATTAGCTAAATTTGGGTATAAATTAAATAAAGGTTTTAATATTTACTTGAGTTGATGTGAGAATGATATTGATAATGTTATAGAATGTTTATGAATGATATTTGCTTGTGTGATTGTTTGGGGGAAGTTTTGAACAAATTATGTATGAGGGAATTTTCCCAGGAATGCTTCTAGTTCATTACGCGTCGCGACGCGATAGGCTCATGAGTCGCGATGCATACGACAAAAATTTGGGCACCTCTCTGGACGATCTGCGTCATGACACGTACTGCCATGCGTCGCGACGCGTGAACTAATAATTACCCAAATCAGTTACAAGCCATTCCAGTTTCATCCAAACGCATTAGAGGCTACCCTAATAGTCTCGTATCAACCCATATGTATAAATTACGTCATAATATACGTACGATATGCCTCAGAGTGATAGCATTTATCTGTATGGGAAAACTTAGCTTAATTTCGATCTATTTACCCTTAGTTCATTTTCTAATCAAAACTATCGTTAATAGATCATCACAGGAACTAGAGTTTTCTCAGCAAGTGAATAATGCCAGCTAGATTTCGAACAGTGATTGGACACTTTCTATTTTATTTGATTTTCATATCAAACTTACTATTCTCGCTTTTAGGGCGTTAGCTAATTTCTTTATCAGTTACATTTTATTGAGCATACTTTGGAAAATATTTTAGAAAAGAAATGTTTTCGAAACATGAGTTTTATATTTTTTTCAAGGAATGGGGGAAAAACCCACCTCAGTATGTAACTTCATTCAATTATGAAATTGACGGACAGAGAATATGTGCATATGTAGAGGACTGGGGGACGATGATACGTAATGCCCCTAGATCCTAGTTCAGGACTAGGGATGACAGATGCCCCTAGATCCTAGTTTCAGAGCTTGGAAAGTGGCATAGATCCGCACCCCCAGTTCTAGTTTTATGGCTTGGGGGACAGTGGTACGTAACGCCCCAAGACCACCAGTTTCAGGGACAGTAGTGGCATGCTTTGAGGGACGGCGGTACGTAACGCCCAAAAGTCATGGATTTGCACTGCTGGCTCTAGTTAGGCGTATGGGGGAACGACGATACGTAAGCCCTCATACCTCAAGTTTTTCAGATACAGACCAGTACTCAGAAATCAGAGTTTAAAAAAAAAAAGAATTTTCAGAGATCAGATTTTAGCAATAGTTTTCAGAAAGCAGTTTTCAGAAAGGTTAATTTTTCTAAAAGAGATTTCAGACGAAGTTTTCAGAAAGAGGTTTTCATATACAGAGATTTCTGGAACTTTGGTTTTAGAACCAAAAGCTTTTATATCAGTTTTTCAGTTTTTTGTCCACTCACTTGGATCGTACAATGATCTAACCCCCCACTCCCAGTTTTCTGTGGTTGCAGTAGGTATTCTCGAAGGACGAGCTCATGATGACGGATACTGATACAGTTACTAGGGTTGGAGTCCACCAGTACGGGTCAGAGATAAAGTGAGAGTCCAGTCAGAGTCAAACAAAAGTCATGTATTAGTATTTGGGTTGTGACAGTCATTGTAAAAGCAAGAGTTAATGTGTGTACAATAATTATTATGAAGTTTGTTTTTCATGTTTTCGAGCTCGGGCTTTGGTCCCATATTTAAGGTTTTGATTGAGAAAAGAGTAATAGTGTAGTGTACAGCTAGAAAGACAGAGGCTTAGGGGAATAATATGGCATATTCCCTACTGGTAACATCTCTTGGATTGGGGATGTTATAAAGATGGTATCAGAGCATGGTCTAGGGAGTCACTGAATGCAGTGGGTAGAGAGTTGGGGGTTTTGTATTCGCAGTATGTCCGGGATACTCGTATGCAAGGCACTACCTCTCCAGTATCCGATCCTCGAGTACGTCCTCAAAGTTCTATAGACAGGTTAGTAAGCTTTTCCAGATTATTCGAATAGTATTCCTTACGAGAATAACTATACTCTAGATCCATGTTAAGAATTATTCCTAAGTTATTATGACTTATTATTGGAAGTACAAACGTGATATGAAACTAGATAGTAAGATTCTAAGAAAAGTTACCCAGAGAGGGGGAAGAAAAAGCTATAAGAGGTAAATGAATATGCATAGTTAGTTAATCAGCTGGAGATGAGAAAAGTGAGGAGGCAATGAGAAATAGTAAAGTTCAAAGGATACCTACCCAGGAAAGTAGAAAGAGAAAGAAAAGTATGAAGAGATAGATAGATGATCAAAAGAACATGTAGTAGAGGTTCACACAATCAGAGTTAATAAGAGATAAAGAGGCAGAAACATATAAATAAGGATCTATCAGAACCTATAGTAGTAAGGAAAGATGAAAGGATACTAAAGCAACCATATGTAAGAAGTGGTAGAGATACAGAATCAGATCGTTAAAGAAATACCAGAATCTATAGTAGTAAAAAGAATCGAAAGAGCCCAAACAAGTATTAAAGTGCCTAGTAGACGTAAGATTCCTTCCCTCCTCAGAAATTTCTTTCAAATAGATTTAAGAGCCTCAAGTGCCTTATATATAGATAGCGAATTTCCCACGCGACGAGGAATAGACAGAAGGATAAAAGGAGCAAGAGATGGAGATTAACCTAGGAGGTTCCCACAGATGAGAGATGCTAAAAGGACCTAGAGAACTCCAGATTTTCAGACACAAACCCAGGCCCACAGGCAAGCAAATAAAGGTCATAAACAAAAAATGATTAGTTACCTTATCTTAAGAAATTCGATGGAGATAAGATCTTAAGCTATCCAGTTTTTAACCGTTTAGTCATACCAGTTAAGGAATATATGAGAAATAGACCATACAAGGACATAAAATACCAGAACAAGGATACTGAGACCTATCAAGGCATTAGATGTTGCCCTAACCCCTATCAGTAAATATATATATAGGTGACCGTAAGAAACTCAATGAGAGTTCAGAAATGGAAAGACCTAGGTAGGTAAATTACCCAGAAAGAGATTAAGGAAATTCTCAATGTCACACCGTCCCCTTAGGTAGGGTAGGGGTGAGACGGAGACTAGAAACTGGCAGAGTTTCCCCTGTAATATGGATTAATCCTCCAAATACAAGGAAAAAAAAAAATCTAAACTGAAAATAAAATATCATCATAAAACTAGGATCTCCATGATCCAACTCAACAAAATATCCATAAAGGAAACACAATAACCTCAGTATCAATTAAAGGCTCAATGCCTATAATCACATAACAAATTCTCCCAAGAAATACATATCTAGAAATACAGTCTCAAAACATAACAAGACACTCTACTGTTGGCACAACCTTTTCTCTACTGGCTGGAATGATGACGAAACAGCAG
Organism: Zanthoxylum bungeanum; assembly: GCA_019454045.1. Lineage (NCBI taxonomy): Eukaryota > Viridiplantae > Streptophyta > Magnoliopsida > Sapindales > Rutaceae > Zanthoxylum > Zanthoxylum bungeanum. Next base: position 20,689 of record SKCR01004975.1, on the reverse strand, counting down.
ATGAAAGAACGATCTACTAATCTGCTAAACTTGAAATGTTAAGGAATGGGGGGGTAAGCTCACGCTTAGTGCAATGGATCACAGCTCAGTGCCGTGGATAATCAAGTAACAAAGTGGATCGAACAAGTCTTTCATAATATATATAATTATATAAGCTGTAAATCAATATCTCAAACTTTTACTTGAAATCATAAATCTCATTTCTCATTAAAACTATACTGCTCAAAAATACTCTGTAATGATAAATCTGTTTATTCATCTATATGCACAACCTCATGACAAATACGGCAAAGCTGGCAACATGGGGCTTCCCCACGGCAAAACTGGCATCGGAGCAAACTGGCAACGTGATACCTTATCTCACGGCAATAACTGGCAACATGAGACCTTATCTCATGGCAATAATCTGGCACATATAGTACACGGGGTGCATCCTAACATAAAAATCATTTCCAAAATCCATGCTCATATATCTCAAATCATGCAAGTTTCTCATATATCACAAACACATGATTTCAACATAATCAATATTCGATCCATACCTTATAGCAAAATATATAACTTTCTAAAAACAAACCCATTTAATGCATTACCTTAAAATTCATTTAAGAAAACATATATACTATATACTTTTGAAAACATCAATGTTACAGGTTTATCCACGCACCTGGTGAGCTGACTACAGAGAAAGGAACTAGGCAGCAGGACCGTCCCTGCTTATGGTATCACGATCACCTAACAGACAAAAGAGTTTACTATAAGGAACATAATCCTAACTAGAATAAATGAAAGAATATGCAAGAAACGTGATTCGGTCGTTCTCGCAATCCTAACGAAATTTAAGATTCGGAGGTCCGTAACTACTCGGAATGGTCTGAAATTCGCAGAGGAGACTCGGGAAAACAGCACGAGGATTCTGTCCGGCGCGTGGTGGACACGCGCCGACTGGCCAGGCCGCGCGTGAGCTCCACGCGCCGGTCCGATCGGAAATTTTCCGACGGCCGAGCGTTCCCCTCCCTCTCCCGGATCCAATGCCGCTGACGGTTCGTCGATCGGAGTTCCGGATCAACGGGAAATCGAGAAAAACCATAAAAAGTTTCTTACCGAGATCTCTTCAAAAATTGGAAGTTTCCCAAATTGAAACCACCCCAAAATGATCCTCTCGACGAGATCTACACTTTTCCTTAAAGGCTCGGTTGGGTTTGAACTACGAATCGGACGGATCGGGACCCAAAACTATATTTCCTCTTTTTTTTTTCTTCTTTTTCTTCTCTTTCTTTCTCTCCTCACGTCTCTCACGTCTGCTTCTTATCTTCTTTCTTATCTTTTCTTTTTTTTTTTATCTTTATTTTTCTTTCTATTTCCTTTCTTTCGTATATGCTAATAGTGTGTTGTGAAATATAAATAAAAACTAATATGGCAAAATTCGTTTGCCACCCTAAACTTGACCTTAACCGCATCTTTAATTCCAACTTCCACAAACTTAATAATTTAGTCCATAAATTTATTTGGGGTGTTACACTCAAGGATACAAAGAAGAGAATCCAGTATAGTCCAAAGATCAAGACAAGTCAGCACGAGGCTTACTAGGCTAGAAGAAGTCCACAAAATAGACCAAATATAGTAGAACCCATAGATCAGCCCAAGTCAGTAGAAATTCGTGAAGTATACAGGGATAAACTCGAGAAGTTGGAGACATTTGGGAGTGATATGAATATCAGTAAAGACAGTAGATTAGAGTGCCAAAGTCAAAACTTATAGCAAGAAAATAGATTGGAGATCTAGGAAGTAATCAGAAGTATCAATCACCACGAGCATTGGTAGTACAATTGAGAACCAAAAGTCAAGATATGGAAGTTATAAAGAAAGACGCGAAAGGTCACAAGGAAATTCTGTACATTCAGGCACATAGTTAATAAAGTGAGAAGATAATAGCGTAGAAAATTGATAATTGTTGCGGGACCCCAAGAAAGTGAGTAGTCGACCAGGCTCATGTAAAACGAATGATGACACTTCCTTCCAGAAATCTTGATTCTAGTAAAACATGCAAACACCTAACCAGATCATCACCGAGCTTAAGTGTAAAGCATAAATGCGTACTTATAGATCCTTATGGAATGAATATGATCACTCTTCAACTTAGAGCCTAGTAAAGAGAAAAGCCAGTAAATGAGAGCAGTTAACAGATAGATAAATCGCGAGATGGTTAGAACAGCCAAATTGATAAGTTCAATGAAACGTAGATAAGAAGCATGGGATAGACTGGTTTGAAGCCACAATCAGTTAAGCTAGGAAGCCCTTAAAGAAGTAAAGGACTTAGAAGTATAAAGGAAACAGAGAGAATGACTCTTCAGATTAAAGTGAATAACTTATAAGAACCTCATGTTATCAAGAAGAAAAAGATTAGCCAAATAGTACCACCTGAATCAAAGATTTAGTGGGAGATGTCATACGTGATCAAAGCAGATAGAGGTTTCAAGAAAGTAAAGAAGTAATGAGTTTAAGAAATTGAGACACGAAAGAAACCTTTATAGCAGAGCAAGTATCTTAGGGAAGATAGCAAATAGAGTATAGCAGTACTCAGAGAAAGAAAATAGCGACTTCAGAGGGCTAAGCAACAGAAACTAACGGGAAGAAGTAAAGAGACAGTACAAGGAAGTTGTTATGGAGCATGGCTCTAGAAGGATTTTGAAGAAGATGTGGACTGATCGATTGTTGAAAATGATCAGGAGTTAGGTTGGAGAAGGCAAGCCAGACAAGTTTTAGCAGTAGTACCCTAGTGTAGGAAAAGACACCGAACATATATACACGAGAGTCCTAGGCTCATAGATAAAGAATATGTGCCACTAGATCACCATAAATAGAAAGCCTCAAGATAAGTTCCCGCCATCCCAACCCTCATTAACATAACAAACGAAAGATAGACTTCGATGTTCGTCTCAAGACATCCACAAAATCAAGAGAATGCATGGTTGAAAGAGATTGGAACAGAAAACCTTTAGATATAATACAAGAACATAATAAAAGAGGAAATAGTTCTAAGTGAGAGATCTAGAAGACAAGTTATCTATATAAAACGATGAAGAGAGAAGTACTAGTTAAACAGTGACGATGATGTAAAGAACAGCGTTAAACATGAATAGAGACATCTGAGAGATGACATCCTTCAAATAAGGAAGCAGAGGCATAGGCCAGACAAGTTCCAGAAATAGAACAGAGCAAGAGAAAAGATAAAAAGGTTTAGAAGAAAGATAGTCTGTAAGAGATAATTAAGAGAGAAAGTTCTAGTCAAGCATTTATGGAAGGCAGAAAGAGATAGCCATAGACATAATTAGAGAATTGTAGAAGTTGATACCCCTGCGAATAAAATGATAGACGCATAAATCACATGAGTTCTGTTATAGAATAAACCCGGATAGGAAGCAAAGACATGATGAGAAAGGCTAGTAATAATTCAGATATCGGACGAACAATAATAGAGGTGTATAATGATAAGTCAGATTTACAATAGTATTAAGGAATAGTCAACATAACATATAGTAACCGTGCTTATACCAGTATAGGAATCAAAAGTTTAGAAAAGTACATAGTTCTAGCATAAAATACACAAGATTAGACTTACGAGGAGAATTACCAGAGGAACTACCTTGAAGAAATGTTCTAAGTATGAGAGCAGTTGATTAACAGTAAGAGTACATGAAAATATTAGTTATGAGTTAAGAAGTACTAAACCCATAAATAGATATATATTTGAAAACTCGAAGAGAGAAGCTCACAAGTAAACGAGGACTTAGTAAGGAGAAAAGAAAAAGATCCAATAGTCAGCTAAGATTTGGAGCCAAGAAGACGTGTAGAAAATATATCTTATAAAGTCATTAAGTGGTTACGTAATGAAGGAAGTATTGAGTTTCAAATCAAAATAGGACTAAGATAAACTGGGCGACAGGTCACGAACTTAGTAAAATTTTGGAATCGATAATTCATGAGGATTGTTGAAATAAAGAAGGTCGGATATAGTTGGAGGTTTAGAAATAAGATTTCCTTGACACGTAAGAGAGTTTAGTATAACAAGAGTTTTCCAAAAGTTTTAAACCCATAAGGAAAAAAAGTATATCAGTAGCAGAAAAGAAGGTAAAGAAATAAGTGTAGCATAATTACAAGATATTCTCGAACCAAGACAACCCGCAAGTTAGACCCTAGAAAGGATTCGAGGACGAATCCTATTTAAGGGGGGAGAATTTGTAACGACCGGGGATTTTAACTACTATTTCACTGTGAGACGAGTGTGACGAAATGAAAACAATGTTTGGAAACATATGCTCTCATGAGATGACTATCGGTAGATTATTTGAGAATCCAATATTATATGTTACAATGTACCACTCCGAATAACCCATAGTATTTGGGCCATAACTTTCTCATAAGAACTCCAATTTTTATGAATTTTATATCTTCGAAAAGCTGAGATCGAGATCTTCATCTTTTGAGTTGAACATTTTCCAAATTCGAACCAGAAGTAAGCCGAAAACACAAGTCAAAAATCTGGATGAATAATACCGCGGGCTTATCTAGAAAAGTCTCCAATATTCTCCAAATTTCCACATTTTTCTGCATCCTTCCAAATATCAAACAACCCCATGTATATATAAGGAACATTATTCAAGGTTTCCTAATATTAGGAAATAATGAAGAAGAAGAAAAAAAACATAGAAGGGAGAGGAAGAAGAAGAAAAGAAGAATAAAAGAAGAAGAAAAGAAAGAAAAGAGAGAGGATGAAGCAAGGAAGATAATTGTTAACCATGGAAGACTTGGAGGTTGGACAAAATCAAGCATAAAGAAGGTAAGGAAACTTGACCAAAATTGAGATACTTTGAATTTTAATGATTTAATAAGTATAGCATGTTGAGAATTTGAAAATGATGATGATTGAGTGATTGTTATGCTAAGAAGAATGGTGATTGTGTGAATTCCCCAATTAGCTAAATTTGGGTATAAATTAAATAAAGGTTTTAGTATTGACTTGAGTTGATGTGAGAATGATATTTATAATGTTATAGAATGTTTATGAATGATATTTGCTTGTGTGATTGTTTGGGGGAAGTTTTGAACAAATTGTGTATGAGAGAATGAAATCAAGACCTGAAATTGGCCTTGCGTCGCGACGCAGAGAGCCCAGCGTCGCGACGCGGTCTGGGAATTTTCCCAGGAATGCTTCTGGTTCATTACACGTCATGACGTGAAAGGCAAAAATTTGGGCACCTCTCTGGATGATCCGCGTCGCGATGAGTACTGCCTTGCGTAGCGACGCGTGAACAAAGAATTACCTAAATCAGTTACAAGCCATTCCAGTTTCACCCGAACTCGTTAGAGGCTACCCTATAAGTCTCGTATCATCAACCCGTATGTATAAATTACGTCATGATATATGTAGGATATGCCTCAGAGTGATAGCCCTTATTTGTATGGGAAAACTTAGCTTAATTCTGATCTATTTACCCTTAGTTCATTTTCTAATCAAAACTATCAAATAATAGATCATCGCAGGAACCAGAGTTTTCTCAACAAGCGAATAATGCCAGCCAGATTTCCAACAGTGAGTGGACAAATTCTCTTTTATTTGATTTTCATTTCGTATTTTCATATCAGACTTACTATTCTCGCTTTTAGGGCGTTAGCTAATTTCTTTATCAGTTACATTTTATTGAGCATACTTTGGAAAATGTTTTAGAAAAGAAATGTTTTCGAAACATGAGTTTTATGTTTTTTTTTTCGAGGCATGGAGGAAAAACCCACCTCAGTATGTAACTTCATCCAGTTATGGAATTGACGGACATAGAACATATGCACATGTAGAGGACTGGGGGGACGGCGATACGTAACGCCCCCAGATCCTCGTTCATGACTAGGGATGACAGATGCCCCTAGATCCTAGTTTCAGAGCTTGAAGGGTAGCATAGATCTGTACCCCCAGTTCTAGTTTTGTGGCTTGGGGGACGGCGATACGTAACGCCCCAAGACCACCAATTTCAGGGACAATAGTGACATGTTTTGGGGGACGACGGTACGTAACGCCCCAAAGTCATGGATTTGCACTGCTGGCTCTAGTTAGGCGTATAGGGGGACGACGATACGTAACGCCCTCATACATCAAGTTTTTCAGATGCATACCAGTACTCAGACATCAAATTTTCAAGAAAAAAAAAAGAATTTTCAGAGATAAGATTTTAGAAACAGTTTTTAGAAAATAGTTTTCAGAAAGGTTAAGTTTTGTAAAAGAGATTTCAGACGAAGTTTTTAGAAAGGAGTTTTCATATAAAGATATTTCCGGAACTTTGGTTTTAGAACCAAAAGCTTTTATATCAGTTTTTCAGTTTTTCGTCCACTGACCGGCGTAATCACACACGTATAACGCCAGCGCACGTATCGTTCAAGTAGTATAAATGTATCGATCCCACGAGGACTTAATACCTAAGCTATTAATTTATAAAGTCAAATTTTTACAAGTATCTAATAGATTGGTTGTTTGATTAGATGGTGATTTTAACCTAAAACAAGTAAATAAAATAGTACGAAAGTGAATTAAAGGTAAAATCAATATTATTAAACTATCTAGGGTTGTGAATCCTTCCAATATCTTTTAAAATGTAATGGTTATCTCATGTTTGTGTAATATATTACTTTACTAACCTGGAACACGAAATCATGCAAAAGCCTTTATCGATGGTCAGATGCAAATACCCAACGTAACCTAATTAATCATATGTCTATGTCAACCAAGTTACCTGAATTAATTAAGATTAAGTTCCAATTGTGGTTACCCCCGCCCGAAAGGTATATGTCTATCCTGTAAGGAAATCTATTAAAGGGTTATCTATCCTCAAGGAAGATCGTGGGCTATTAAGTTTAAGGCTGAAACCTAAAATTCCTTTGTCAAGTTTATTTTAAGTTTACCACATCAATCTTATTAATGGCCATTTAAGAAGAAGTATTAAGTTTAAGACTTAATAAATAAACCTTTATATTACCCAAACTATAAAATAACCCCATATAAATCGGTGATATTAGAATTCATCACAATTCCAAATAACGAGTTTAGTTATGACACATATCTAAGGCTAGTAAAAGCTTAAATAAAGTAAATGACGTAAAGTAAAAGCTGGAATTTATTGTTAAGGATATGCCCTATACCCAACTTGTGGATGGGCTATATGTACATGTATTTGTAATATTTTTATTAATTAATAAAATGGAAATCTTTATTATACATGTCTTACATAACTTATATGAATCATCAACACTGTAATAAAGCCCTTGGAGTAATAGACGATGACTTCCACGCCTTATGAGAATCATTACTCTTAAAGTGTCCTAGTCATAGTTTTGTGAATAATCTGGGCGTTCACAAAGCGGAGAGATTAGCATGATGATATAATCCGCCCTTAAGTAGGGTAGCTGATCTCATAGGCTATTAGCGGAGATCCATCCGCTTGGTGTATCACATTGATGCATGAGTTGCTCGTGTCCATCGAACTGAGCGCCGAAAGTTTTCACATGAAGTGCTTATCCCATGTGTCTGTGAGAACTTTCATGTATCGATTGTATGACTAGTCCTTAGACTTGAGGTCTTTATAATCTTATATGTGGATCAAATAACTTTGACATTCTCCTTCCCCGGTTCAAAAGATCCGGTCATAAGTGTATGATTCGGTCATTTGTTAAAACACATGAAGTTTGTAAAGATACAACAGAGAATCGCCACTCTCTCGGATAATATTTTCTTATAAGAGTAGTATTCCAGTTCGCGGGTTGATATGTGTGATCAGTGCTTGAGACTGTGGCCGCAGCGGAATAATCATGTGAGATTCTTAGGTTAGCACGATTAATGACACTATCAACATCATACCTTTGACTATATGGGTGGACACTTTCCATACCCTAGGTCAAACGGTGGGGATACAGTGAGGTGAAGGACCGTATCATATGTAAATCGCATACAGAATGGGTATATATATCTTTCATTATCATTTGGGGGCCTTGGCATGTTGCTAGATGTCAACCTTGGTCATTGAAATTAAACGACCATCTGATCAGAGGATAATTTATGTTTGATTAAATTATCACGATTCATTTCACGTCCAACTTGAGGGGAACCCAAAAGGTCACACACAACAAAGTCGAAATCAATGGTTAACAGTGCACAGTTCAAATTTAACAGCATATATGATTGCTGTAGGAATTGTTCATAAATGGTTCAATGTGTTTAATTATTGAACAGATCATTTATGAGGTTCCATATTGGCTTGGAGATTGATGAATGACGATAGGTGCACTTTGGGAATTAGAATAAATAAATAAAGAAATAAATAAATAAAAAACGTGAATAGTAATGTGGATAGTAAAATTTTTTTGGTTATTTGTTTTGAATTCCAATTCGGCCCAAACTCTTATTAGGGTTTTATAATCTCATTAAAGAACTAAATTAAGATCCAATGGCTAAGATTAAATTACTATTTATCCCACACCGAATTCTTAATTAATTTTGTTGTCTTTGGAGCACCTATATAAACCCAAAGAATTCTTTACAATTTTTTTACACCAAACCTTTCATATCTTGGGTTTATATAAGTGAGCAACTCTAAAGTTTAAGAGTAAGCCACTGATTTTGAGGATCCTTAAGTCTAATTGACTAGAGGAACCTCGACTGAAAAGTTTTGAGGTATTTTCCTAGGCTAGCACCAAGGGCAAAATACCCGTGCACTTAAGGCGTAGTCTTGCCGTTGAGTTTTGGCTTTGGTGTGTGCACATTTGGAGGCCACACAATTGGGTGGCTCTTTGGAACGTGGAAGAGCCTGCTGAGTTCGAGAAAAGCTTGTAGATTGGAGGGAGGATTGGAGGAGTCTTCGGTTCAAGTAAGTAATTTTCTTTCTTTATTTTAATTAGAGTTCTTATGATAGTTAGCATGTTTATGTTTATGTTCTTTGTATGTTTTATGAGTTTTTATGCTTAGAATATATAGTAACATGCCTAGGCTTGTAGATTAATCAAAACAAATGGGTCCTGGGCAAAGGGATAGTGGCATCATAATTTTTTTTCTTGATTTTCCGCTGCGCACTCGCGGCCGTTTTTGTTTTGATTAGTTCTCTCTCATTTGAACTCGAAATTAGGTGTGTAAAAGCTCGTTGGAAAGCTAACACCCTGAAATTAATTTTAGGTACACGTTTTGCATGATTTGGTTAAGATTTGAATTGTAAAATTACATTTAAAGTTCACGCATCTGTAAAAAACGTGAATAGTAAATTTATTTGAATAAAATAAAATGCAATATCATAATTAAATATTAATCAAAGTTATTTAATGCCTAAAATAATTCCAACATATTAAAACTGATATGCTTGATGATTTTATGTATGATTAGAATTGGCATGATTATTTTAGGGTGCAAGCATCTAGAGACTTTCTAATGAAATAGAGAGTGTATTGCTTATCCCTTAGCTAAGTAATTATTCCGTGATGAACTTATAGATTTATTACCTTTAAGGCTAATAAATATAAATCACTTGTTTATAATAAAAGACATTATAACACTACAAGAAAAAAGGCCTTTACTGACACTAAGGTTAGTGACACTAGGCTAAAAGTGTCAGAAACGACGTGTAAATGGGCCTATTTCCGTGTTTTTCACTTAAATATCAATAATTACTGACACTATGGTATCAGCGATTTTAGTGTCAGTAATTACTATTACAATAGTATCAGTAAGAAATAAAAAAAAAAAATACGTAGTCGTCTGGAGTCGAACCAACACCTCGCGAAAGTGACGTTTTTCGCATATATTACTGACACTAGAGTATCAGTAAATTTAGTGTCAGTAATTAATGATACCTTAGTATCAGTAAAAAAATTAAAAAAAAAATTATTTCCTTAAGTCTGCTGGGACTCGAAATTGTAACCATTGATATAAATTTTTTTTTTATTGTAAGGCTTTACCACTGGGCCAAATCGTGACTTTTGTTCTATTGTGTTAGGTTATTTTACTTATTTTGTTAATCCCTTCCCACATATTCATAAAATTTCAATTTTGGCTCTGTCCTAACCCTAATCTCCAAAATTGATTTCATCACTCTCTTCTCTGCTCTCAGCCTCTCACGATCACAAGTCATGACTATCATCACTCATCACTCATCATCGGTCTTCTCTGGTTGCTTCACAGTCTGCTCTCGGTCTCTCATCTCAGCTTCAGGTGCCTCGATTGCTTGCTCTCAGAAGTTGGATCTCAGTCTCTCATCTTAGGTGCCTTGGTAATTCTTATCTCTTGCCACCCCTCTTCCAGATATTGCTCTTTAATGTCACTTGCTCTTTAATCGATCAGTTTGTAAAGCAAGCTTCGAATCAGAAAGGTGCAGCACTCGGCTCCGTCATCGTCGAAGCCACTTTGCAGCCCTCGCTCTTTGCTTTCTCTGAGATTCTTGTTGTTCCCAATATTGCCGAGGTAACTGAAATTTGTTATTTTTAGGGTTTATACTCATAGTTTCTTTATTATGTTCCTATTTTTTTTTGTTCTTGTATTGGTCGAGTTAGAGATTAAATTATGTGTCAAAAAAAGTTTACCTTCTGTTTGGTTGCTGAGAAAATGGAGGAAAAGATTTGGAAATGAAATTACGGTCATTTTGTGGCTTATGTTCTTTGTCTTGATCAGAGTTCATGTTCAATCAATGATATTTATTGTATAATTCATTTTGATTTTTTTTTTTTGGGTGGTGATATTTGTAGCATTAGTTATTTGAAAGATTTAAGCATTGAAGGGATAATTTTATAGTAGAAAGGGGTATGAGAGTTAGGAATGCATTATCATGAATCTGAATTTTCGCTTCTATTATTGAGGAATGCATCAAAACTTGGTTTTGAAAATTATTTTCTCAGAGCTTGGGTAGAAAATGGATGAGAATGGCTAAAATTCTGGACCATTGCGGGAGGAGCTAGTGCAAATGGCTACTAAGTTTCTGTCGAATGCAACAGTTAGAAACTCTCCAGTCATCCATAGGCGAAGCGAATGTTTCTTGAGAATATGGGCCTTAGGAAAGACGAGATAGATGAAGCCTTTCGTCGTGTTCCTGTAAGCACATTGTTTCTCTTGATTTTCAAATATTTTTCTATTCAACTCAATTACTCGAATGATCATTTTTGGATGAGTTCTATCTTTCTCTTATATTCTTTTGCATACAAATGCAGGATCCGCCTTCAAATATAACAACGGAGCAGAATATTACCCCAATTCAACGTAAGTTTTTAACATTTTCCATCCCTTAAGAGGTCTTTAATGCAGCATTCATATCCCAGATGTTGAAATTGATAATTGCTTTACTGCCATCACATTGGAATATCATTGCATGTTGGCCCATAATCTAAAATAGATGAACATATGTTGTTCAAGTTTATTGTTGCATGACCAACTGCATTACAGTGTCTGTTTTACAGATTTTGCAGGAAAAAGAGAGAGAGAGACAGATTATTTATAGAGTAATTGATATACAGATTACACCCATATGGAAACCTATCTGGGTGTACCGTTAAGGGATATTATGCTTGTCCACTTTGTGGGATAGGAAATATTTGTTAGTTCGTCATTTATTAGATGTGATGCACATTGAAAAAAATGTGTGTGAAAACATCTATGGTACAATACTTCATCAAGCAGGCAAGACAAAGGATGGGATTAATGCTAGAAAAGATCTTGATCACCTCAAGGTTAGGGAAAAACTAGTGCCTGACACAAATAACAATGTCCTACCTCCAGCACCATACACTTTGAGTAAAAAAGAGAAGAAAATGTTTTGTGAAACCTTGCAAGGTATCAAAGTTCCAAATGGGTACTCTTCCATTCTAATAATAAGAGTGTATCAATCTTTACATTCTAATATAAGAGCGGTAGTGTGACTTGGGTATCTGTGAAGGTACAAAGTTATGATATATATATATATTTTTGTGATATGCAACAATGAGAATATTTAGAATATGTCTAAATGAACTAATATTGATATGATAATTCTTTTTTATAGTGTCCAATGCAGCCTGGAAGTTTTGAATGCGGTTATTATGTGATGAAATACATGCAGCAAATTGTAACAAATGTGAACATTCTAAAAGACAATGTAAGTTAACAATAGTTAAGTTTTATCACTAGTCAATTAAGATATCTTACTGTTTATAATTCTAACTTATAAATATTTTAAAGTTCAAGGGGATTAATGAGTACACTCTGGAAGATATAACGCAACTCCGTGATGATTGGGCAATATATGTTGCACATATAATCACACAGTATAATGAAGAGGTAATTACAAGGACATGTTTTACAGAGGTGATTATTACTTCCTATTTTTTCACTTTAATTCATGACATATTGGGAAATCTTCTATTCTTGCAGAATACAAATGACAAGGACAACATAGCTATTGTTCGTTGAGTTAATGAAGTAGTATGGTATTTCTCTTTTCTGTAAATTAATACATTCTTGTTTCTACTTTTAGCTTAGAATTTTTTCCCCAGATTTTTTACTTCAGTGAAAGCAATATGTCTCGATGGGTTTAATTTGGTGGGTTAATTTGTTTTATTTGTGAGTTTTGCTAGTGGGTAAGATTGCTTTGAGACTTGAAAGTTAAAACAATCATGATGTAAAATATTCTATTAACAGTGTCTCGATGTTCTCTATGTCAGACATGAACTTGGAGATAGTTTTTTACCTGATGAAGTTTTGCCATGTTCTGATTGATACTTGTTGAAACCTTTGGGGGATATGGCACCTGTCATCTGATGTACTTTGAGGTGCAGCATGAATGCTATGGAAGCAGTATTTGATATATTGAGATCTAACATGTTTATCTCATCTATTTTTATGGCAATTACCTGGAATGTTACATTCTAGTACATTTTGAGCTTTGAACTTTTAGTTTCCAGGAATTCCATAATGAACAACTATCTTGTCATCTTGATTTGCTTCCTGCATTTGGAAACAGTATTAGATCATGTCATCTGATAAACTTCATCTGGTTCATGAGATCCTTTTATTTCAGTTTTATGTCCGTCTATATATATATATATATGTGTGTGTGTGTGTGTGTGTGTGTTATTGATTTGTTTGTTTTGGTGATTATGTAGCGGTATGAAAGATACAACTTGTTATTATGGATGCCATTTGGTTTTTTATATGCATGCTCTTAGGTTGTTGGTATGGTTATTGTCAATAAGTGCTTTATGTGACAAAAATTAGATTAGGGTTATATTTTGTATTTTTATTTGGATGTATTTAATATTTTTATTTATGAAGATATCGATTTTTTTGGAAGTCCATCTAATTCTTAACATTTGGTTTATAATTTCAGATTTTGTGCCAGATATCATATTGTTGGGGGATTGTTGCAGGCTTCTCAACAAGTATCATGAATTTTGGTGGGGGCATGACATTTTGATGGGACTTTAAGAGTAGTTTTTGAAATATATATATGTTAATTTAAAGATTGTCTATGGAGTTTTTGTATTCATCATGTGATACTGTTGAATTGATTAATACGATTAATCTATTATATTGCGAATTTTATATAAATGTAATTTTTTAGTTTTTTATTTCATTGAGTTGGTATATATATATATATATATATTTTATGATTAATTTAATTACAAAAAATAAGAAATATAATTGTGAAATAATACGATTTTTAAATTTTAAAAGATATTGACGGATATTGATACTATAGTAACAATAATTACTGACACTAAAAATCAAATATATGCGATATACTGATACTGCAGTAACAAAATTTACTGACACTATAGTATCACTAAATACTGATGATATAGTGTCAATAATTTACTGACACTAAAATAGTGTGAGAGATTACTGATACCATAGTGTCAATAATTTTCTGATACTACAGTATTAACGTTTACTGACACTAAGAATCACTGACACTAGAAACTAGTGTCAGTGATTTCTGGCTGCGGCAACACTGACACATTTATATAGTGTCAGTAAAACCCTTTACTGACACTAATTTAGTATCAGTAAAAGCCTTTTTTCTTGTAGTGTAAAAGATACAAGTGGGGTTGGACAAAGACGTTAATAAAACTTTCCAAACTAAGTTAATTTAACAAAGATATTACTAGAGTTAGATAATGATTTGGTGTCTTCCTTCACTCACTACCTTTTTATAGCCAAAAGGAAAAGTTGTGAAGGCATCTAGATAATCATTTACTCAAAGCTTACCTTAAAGCATATTTAAAGTGTTGGACTAATTTGGAGGATCTATTATTTATTCCTGTCACCAAGGCAATAAGAGCCTAAGAGGTAAGGGTATTTAAGAGAGTTCGCTCCACCCTCCCTCTGGGGAATTTTCAATGGAGGAATCCATTTGATAGTTATTCACTTAAACTTGCTAGAATCCTCAATAATAATTTAAGTCTAAAGTCTGCCTCCCATTGAAAAGTATAGACCCAAAGGGCTTAAACCGTATTGGCTGGAATAGGCTTTACTAGACTGACCAATACCAATTTGTCCCTAAATCATACTATTGATAATGGTTTGACTTTTCTGAGTCATAAGACGCAACGACCCTTCGGCATAGTCTTATAACTTAGTGGCAAAGATTGAGTGTCCATAAGGACTAGCATAAGCTATGGCATGTTTGATTACCCAACCCAATGATCAAGGAATTGTGATTTATATCATAAATTGGTTGGGAACCTACCTAATTATCGTATTTTATAACGACCGGCCCTAGTCGGAGTTATGAAATGATGATAATGGGATCCTTGTCCATAAGAAATCCATCATATTGGGCTTGATGCGATTTGCTTAAAATTTTAAAATAATTGAGTGGGAGCAACTTCATAATATTAAAAGCCCATGTTATTATGAAATATTAATGAAAAAATATTCCTAATTTTAACATTCTCTCTTAACAGGTGGGTTAAAATATTTCACAAATATTCAAATGGCAAACAGAGTATCACTTCGTTCTATCCTTGATGAGCATAAGCTCAAATGGGACAACTACAATGACTGGTTTAGAAACCTTAAAATTGTCTTACGACAAGAAAATATTTTCTATGTTCTTGAAAGACCATTTCCAACTGAACCCACAGAAGATGCTGGCCAAAATACATTTGATGCTTGGAAGAAACACATCGATGATGATGAGCAAGCAGTTTGCATAATGCTTGGCTCTATGTCGGACAAACTTCAGAAAGCACACGAAGATATGGATGCTCAAATCATCATCTTTCACTTGAAGGAGTTCTATGCAACTTCCGTTCATACCGTGAGATTCCAAGTGTCATGTGCCTTATTCCAAACAAGGTATAAGAAAGGATCTGTTAGTTGACATGTGCTTAAGATGATTGGCCACATTGAAAAATTGGCCAACCTCGGGTTCATCATGGATCATGAGATAAGTCACGATCTAATTCTTCAGTCCTTACCAAAAGACTTCTCTAACTTTATTATGCAGTTTCATCTGTCTAATAAAGAAGCTACTTTAGCAGAATTTCACTATCTGATAAAGCAAGCAGAGAAAGACTTGAAACCGGAGCTTAAAACCTCCGTCATGCTTACGGGTACGGACTTGAAGCCATGAGGCCCAAAGAAAAATAAGGGCAAGGCCAAGGCTCTAGATCACCTAAAGCCCAATGGTAAGGTGGAGAAGAAAAAAGGGAAAGGTGAAATGTTTCTTTTGTGGAAAGAATGGTCATTGGAAGAAAGACTGCAGATCCTTGAAAGCCAAGGAAGCTAGGGAAGCCCAAGAGGCCAATAAGCCCAATGCTTCAGGTATGTTGTATATGATTGAACTATATTCTCAAAACTCTGAACCTTCTACTTGGGTGCTTGACACCGGTTGTGGGACTCACTTGTGTAACAATGTGCAGGGCCTGAGACACAGTCGGAGACTCCGTCATGAGGAGGTTGACTTACGCATGGGTAATGGAGCAAAACTGGCTGCATTGTGCGTGGGGACTTATTCATTAGTGTGGGACACAAAAACTGGACGACGCATGCTGTCCCGGGCTCCCAGCCCGGTTGGGAGTACGGAGTAGCCACGGGGGACTAAACCGGAGAATAATGGAGTCGCCACCCGGTGCGAACCGGGAAAATGAGATTTAAGGCCGCACTCACCCCTCGCAAGGGAAGACCTCAAACCGTTGGGTTCGGAATGGTCCCTTACTTATGTCACTTGTAATGAAAGGATTTGTGTAAAAATTTAATCAAGCTTAAGTAACACTTATTTCCAAGAGTATCATGCTTCTAAGTTCACATGCACAAAAATAAAACTTACACCTAAATTTGCATATATTTCACATCTAAGATTGCATGCTTGAAAGTACATCAAAGTAGCAACGAACATACAACTTCATTGGCATATTGTATTCATGGAAACACAAGCACACACGAACCACACAAGCACACATAAAGGCGAATCAAATGATGTGATTTCATAGACATATCATAAACAAATAGCCATTACATGTCCATGCACAAATAAAAGAGTCAACTAAGTATATAATGCAAAAAGACACTTAAGGATGCAATTAGGCATTAAAGTGAGCATGCTATGACGTGGTGCAAAAGAAGATAACTAATATGGACATAAACACACATGTGAGCACTTTTCCAAGTGGTACGTGGAATTGTATCCCAAGTACAGACCGCACTACCGTCCATTCGGAATCAGCTACGAAATTTATGTCTGGGTTTCCATCCGATATACCACAAGAAATAATACTCACATGCTATCATGACATGGATATATGAATTGTAATACGTTAAACACATTGTAATCATACATGTGGGGAATACAAATGAATGATACCTACACAATCTTGCGTGATACAGAGAAGCAATCAGATTCATCATACGAAGGGATAGCTACTAGGAACAATTATGTATGAAATCTGATAAAAAAGACTCAGTTCAGTGGGTGCGCGTTCACGTAGCGTTCGAGAATGCGTTCGAACGGTAAACAGAAGGTTCGCGTTCGTATAGCATTCGAGAACGCGTTCGAACGGAGCCAGACCTGATGCATGAAACACTAAAAAAATACGTGCGCGTTCGCGTAGCATTTGAGAACGCGTTCGAACGGTAAACATAAGATTCACGTTCGTATAGCGTTCGAGAACGCGTTCGAACAGAACCAGACCTGATGCATGATGAAACTAAGAAAATGCGTGCGCGTTCTTGTAGCGTTTGAGAACGTGTTCGAACGGTAAATAGAAGGTTCACATTCGTGTGGCGTTCGAGAACGCGTTCGAACGGAACCAGACCTGGTGCATGATGAAACTAAGAAAATACGTGCGCGTTCACGTAGCGTTTGAGAACGCGTTCGAACGGTAAATAGAAGGTTCACGTTCGTGTGGGGTTCGAGAACGCGTTCGAACGGAACCAGACCTGATGCATGCAACACATTCATAGACAAACAAATCCACAATGGGGGACCTCACGTATCCAATTGAACTCATCTCGCATCCAATCGAGTATACACCAATCGGCGCGGTAAAGCATCGTGGTAAATGGTTTTAACCCCTCAAAATCGGGGACCTTTCATCGCACTTACTAAGCCCATGCGCTCAATTGAATCATGCATACAAAGAATTAAAAAACAATAATATCAAACTTAGTATGCCCGATTGAACGTATCTTGCATTCAACCGAACACACTTCAACCAGCACGGCAAAGCATCGTGGTAAGGATTTTTAACCCCTCCAAATAGGGGACCTTTCATCGCACTTACTAAGCCCATGCGCTCGATTGAATCACGCATACAAAAGTAACATGCAGAATTCAAATGACGAAAAATAATAAATCAAAGCAATATAAGACAAAAGAGAGTGTCATTTACTCAAGAAGTACGTGAGTTGTATCCCGAATACAGATCATACTACCGTCCATTTGGAATCGGCTATGAAATTTATGTCCGGGTTCCATCCGATATACTGCGAGAGTTGACACATCTTTCGTTTTATTCCAAAGCCACTAACACAATATCTCATAATCCATGCATATTTATCTACTCCAAGGGCCACAACATGCATTTCAACATAACAATCATGCAAGCAATACTCAATAAAAATTACAAATAAAATAGAAAATGAATATGGAAAATACCCTCAGGTCTAACCTTTTATGTCGACTTTCGAACTCGCGTTTCGAGGCCGTCGGAAAGGCTATCACACCGCTACTTCTCCGGTTCACTGGTTTAGCATCTTGGCTCACTGTTTTGCTATTTGGCCTCCGTTTTGCTGTTGTTTGGCCTCCGCTTTGCTACTGTTTCCTCTGTATTTCTGCTTGCTGTTCAGGTCACTGTTTTTGACATTTTTGGGGACTGTTTTGGGTGTTTTAAGGGTCAGTTTGTGCAGGTTGGTTTGTAATTTTTAAGGGTTGGATGTGAAGTATTTTACTCAATGGTTTAGGGTATTTTAAGGGTTGTTAGAAAGGCTAAAACTTGGCAAAGGGCTGCTGTTTTTGCGCACACTGCATGCATGCACAAAAGCGCTGTTCTAGCTGATTTTTTGCTTGAATATGCTGCTGTTTTGGGTGTTATTTTGGTGATGGTAATGGCTGTTGACACTCAGTAATGGAGGGGATGGAGGATGTGGTATTCACGGGGTGGTGTCTTCTAGGGTTTATGGCTTATGATTTGCATGTAAGATGAGAGGTTCTTGATGTCTTGGGCGTGTGTTAGAGAGAGTGGACTGTTAGGGTTTATATTTTTTTGTTATTGGTTTTGCGTCGTGGAGATTGAAGTAGTGGGAGAGGAGGATGGCTTTGGGTGGTGGTTGTTATATAGAGAATGGCTAGGGCTTCACCTTGTCTCACAAGGAATAGGATCTTGGTTTGTAATTTAGGCTTCTCAAGAATGGCATACACAAGATTGAGGAGGGACAAAATATTATAAATTAGGAAGTTACAAGATTAGAATGGTGTTGATTAGGAAGTCAAATATTTTAGATTGGTAAAATATATTATTTAGTTAGGAATGATTATATTTGATAGTTTATATTAGGCATATACTTATTTTATGTTTGGTAATATATTTATTTATTTATTTAATTTAATTAATATTTTATTTAGTTAATATTTTAATTTAATTAATAATTATTTAATTTGGGTGTGTATTAGGGGGGGCTTATGGCGTGGGGCCTTGATTAGGTGGGTGGGCTTGGCTAGGTGTTTGGGCTAAATTTGTGGGGGTTAGATGGGTGGTGCCGATCATAATTTTTAAAACGGAAAAACCAACAAGTAACCCGAAGCTAACCAGCGAACTTAATCCGAATATGAGTCAATTCTTGACTCCTCCATTCCGACGTCCGTTTCCCGCGGCTTACGCGACTTAAAAGGTAGTGCCTCCAACTGAGACTCATCATCGGGTTTCACATGCAAAAATACAATGCCTACAGTCGCCCCCACTTTGATGGGACTTGTGTAGTGTGTGACTTTGAACAATCTTATCAAAGTTATGCAATGCATTTTCACTTACCTGGCTCGTCTGCTTCCTCGAGCTGAGTTGGTGCTGAGTGGACCTCGATCCTGGGACGCATCCCACTAACTGCAACTGACAACGGGGGCACCTCGACCCTGGGCACCTCGCCCAATACCGCTGACAATAGGAACCTCGCCCTCAAATGATGATTATGTGGGCACCTCGACCCTGGGACGCATCCCAAAACTACAACCGACAATGGGGGCACCTCGACCCTGGGCACCTCGACCCGACACCGCTGTCAATACGGACCTCGCCCTCAAACTGATGATGTAGTGGGCACCTCGACCCTGGGACGCATCCCGGAACTACAACCGACAACGGGGGCTCCTCGACCCAACACCGCTGATAATAGGGACCTCGCCCTCAAACTGATGATGTAGTGGGCACCTCGACCCTAAGACGCATCCCGGAACTACAACCGACAACAGGGGCACCTCCACCCTGGGCACCTCGACCCAACACCACCGACAATAGGGACCTCGCCCTAAATATGATGATGTAGTGGGCACCTCGACCATGGGACGCATCCGGGAACTACAACCGACAACGGGGGCACCTCGACCCTGGGCACGCATCTCGACCCAACACCGCTGACAAAAATGGGCCTCGCCCATAAACTGATACTAATGTGGGCCTCGCCCCAAACTGTTGCTGATGTGGGCCTCGCCCCCAGACTGATACTGATGTGGGCCTCGCCCCTTGGGACTCATCCCCAAAACTGAAACTGCGTTGACGCTGTTTGGCTCATTTTAGCCGCTTTCTTTTTTTCTTCGAACCTGCGAACACAAAACAAAAACAAGCACGGAAAGAATGCAATGTTACGTGTATGCATGAATGATTTTCCTACTCCGTTGGGTTAGGTCTTCTGCCAATTCCCTTAGTGACTGCTCGGTCCTTTTTCCCTCAGGCAAAGTACTGTTTCAATCTGTCCATGTTGATCGGCTCGGTGAACTCGTTTCCTTCCAAGTCTGATAACCTCACTGCCCCATTTCCCATTACCTTCTGCACTATGTAAGGTCCTTCCCAGTTAGGTCTGAATTTTCCTCTCGGATCTGTCGTCGACGGCCTTGACTGCTTAAGTACTAAATCACCCTTTCTGATCTTGGTGGGATGTACTTTCTTGTTGAATGCCCGGGCTAGTCTTTTCTGATACAACTGC